>JAFMSR010000017.1:6424130-6480326 GCA_022818135.1 Saxidomus purpurata
TACAGTTTATAATTCAAGCATGCAGGATCTACTGCGTTAAGCCAACTTGTCAGAAAGAAATGTATTCTACTCTGTGGGCGGGGTTATGTAAAAAGACACACGAATAGGGGGAGGATCACACTCTATTATTCAATCAAGATGATGTAGACAACCACTTCTCATTGAATTCGATAATTGTAGTTCAGTTTTCTGTAATGTAGGTAAAAGAATACTTGTACCACTTCGTACTGCTAACAAGATGTGTAATGGCCACGTAGGTTCCTTCACTTGGCGAAACGGACTTAACTGATGCAATATGGAAAAATAAGGGCATGCAGCAAGTTATTTCCTTTATAATAGTTACCTGTGCAAGTAGTTCCATCACCGGAATAGCCAGAATTACAGGCACATGTAAAACTACCAACAGTATTTGTACACGCTGCATTTGTGTCACAGTTGTCAGTGTTCGCAGTGCACTCATCCACATCTAGTAGAGAAACAAATGTCATTCATAGGGATTTTTTTTCTACACATTAAACTCAAAGATTTTTTTCAAGTAATTTCGAGCTCTGTGAAAATATTATTCACCTTTGATAGCATAATTTTCACCACTGCCTGCTAGTATTCTTTTCAACATTCGTTTAATAGTACAGCTTATTTCGAAAGAATATTTCGTGTTTTGATTATCGACAACATATAAAAATTAATATCTTTTCTGTGAATTGCATGTAACACATTTGAGACCCTTTCTACTGCAAGAAACACATTATCAGATGGTCACCATAATGCTTATGAAATTATTTCAAAATATTCTACCTTGTTCAGTAATAAGGGCCTTATGAAGTCATTTGATTTATAAGCATTTTCACCGTTTAATGTTTAGAATGTATTACATTTTGTATTTCCATATGCTTCTCATACATAAACATTAAGGAATGGTTATGAAATTATGCTATTCCAAACCTGTTGAGCATGTTGCATCTGTGTACCCTGTACCTGTACATGTACAGGTGCCGCCCGCTTCACAAACTCCATTTATACAAGCGTCAGCTCCGCCGTTGTTACAGTCTCCATGAAATGAAAAAAATAACATTATGTGAAATTCATAAATCTCAATTTTACACATAAAGAGAAATTTGAACTTATCTTAAAATGAAGTAGCTGTCCGATGTACAACTCAGTATTAATGGAAATTATCTCAAAATAGTAAATATAGTCTACAAATTTGATGCGGATAAATTTAGGACAAATATGCTTTAAAGATCTTAGTTACAACGGTGATCTGTACATTCGAAGTAATTAAACAATGTATTTGAATTCGTTTCCTGATAAAATGAGTTTAAGGTGATATTACGGTTCAAAGTGACCATAACAATTTTAAATAAAACTTTAATCAGTGATTTATACTCCTATAATGATAAACATTGCCAAAGGAATAACCAAAAATTATTGATCTGTATAATAGTTTAAATCACATTAGAAATAGAGAAAATCTGTAAAAGTATTTTTGACTATCCTGGTCAAAAATAAAAAGTCCACCTTTTTGGTTATGTATATCTTAGATTGTATCTGTCAATAACAGAAATATCTTGGTAAAACTTACTTCTTATATGTTTTTAAAGCATCCACTGTGTTTTCAGCATCGTTCTTGACTGTATCCAAATGTGTTTATTTTGAAGGATAATATTACTTTAATACCTTTGCTTAATTAGCTATTACCGTAAAAATGATATACAATTTTGTGGAATGAGGAGCATTTAATATCGATATTTGGGAAATCAATATAATACCTATACAACGAAATGGAGGATATAAAGATACTATTGCTATTGTAAGAAACTACTCAACTGTACTAATTTGCAAGGACGTGTATTATTATCTACTGAATTTCGTATTAATAATAACTAGTGTTAGGAGTTATAAGACACCTCGCTTACCTGCGTGAGAACTCCTTATTAACATAAAGGCAACGAAGAGTACAGGGGAACAGGCTTTGATGAAAAATGTGCCCTAAAAGTAATAAAGTCACTCACGTTAGGTGCATGATTAATAATATAATAACAATCATATTTTAGATTAATATACATATTATAAACAGCAAGTCTTTGTATCAATCATCTTTTAGATATATATTGATAAAAACGGAATAATATAATATTCTAGTCGGTTGATCTGCGGGGTCGTATCATTTGAGTTGACTGTATAGCTGAGCCTCGAGTGTGAGCCTATTCAGCCAACGAGAACGATATACACGCAGATCATCCGACTGTTATAGTATTCCTTTTATCATATACCTTGACCGGACGTCATGTAAGATTTTATATGAATGTTAATGTGTGCCATAAATGACGTAAAATCAGCATAACTCGCTCGTTTGTATCACGTTTTGTATGACGTCCATGACGTCACATTAGTCTACATAATAATAATAATAATAATAATAATAATAATAAAACTAATAATAATAATAATAATAATAATAATAATAATAATAATAATAATAATGATAATAATATCTTTATTTTTCCGAAGGTAATACATTAAGACAAACAACTTATATACAATGCGGCCTTCATAACAACAAAGAAATAGAGGATAATTGATGGTTTCGGTGTAAGATCACGTTATTATTTCACCGAGTGGGCACGCAAAGTAATATTTTCACGAGTGGCGCAGCCACGAGTGAACAAAACAATTTTTGGTGTTCACGAGTGAAATTAACGTGATATTACACCGATACCAACAATTTTTCTGTTTATTTTATGATTAAAACTCTACTTTTATTGAGTTTGTTTCTATACAATATCGAAAATCGCGGGAAACGTCATCAGAACACATAGCGCAAATGACGTCATTTAAGCGGCAAGGTTTCCAGCATTAATTACGAGTAGGTTGGAATTGAGTTCAATAGATACCTCACGGGAGGTAAAATACAGAAACCCTCCCAGGAGGTAAACTGTAACCCAACGTACAAAGTACACTTGAACTTGAAGTATAGACTGACTCCATGTGTATACTGTAACGAATTTTATGGTTTAAATTACAGACACCTAGAGTACGCTTTGAAGTACTCTTAAAATTCTTAATTAAAGTAGATGTTTATGTCTCATTAGCTCTTAAAATGTTTCATGTGTCATTAAACCCTAGTGTTATTATAAGATGATGCAATGATGTTTTTATGAAATAAACACTTAACCAACTGTAAAAAAGATTATTATTGTGGATTGAACTGTCATAATGGAAGGATCTATAGATGGGGAGAATAGGTTTTTTTTTATATAGATAATAGGTTCAAATGAAGGAATTTTATTCTTGATAATAAAAAGCTAAATTATGTGAAGTACAATTTTTTTGGTGTTAAAACTTGAAAACATCCAGAACAAATGACATAATAGTTGGAACTGTCATCATGGAAAGATCAAATGATGAAGTGTTGAGAAATTATTACTTTAATTCTAAAAAGGCTGCTGCTTTTTCTGGTCCAAAAAAAACTTTTTCAAGTACTCAATAAGAAATACCCTGGAAAATTTTCTTTAAACTTTATAAAGCAATGGATCAATGAACAAGATGCATATGCCTTACAAAAGCCAAGAAGATATAAATTCAAGACCGCGCAAGTTAGAGTGGCGTCTATTGGAGAACAATTAGATGTGGATCTGTTATCCATGGCAAACCTGACTGAATATAATGATGGTGTGAGGTATTTGTTGTGGGCTCACTGATGCTTAAAGTTAAGTACATAATTGCTTTATGATAGTCTCATTGCGACTTAGTATTATAAATAAATTCTGAAAGATGAATAACTTTATTTTGCACTACGTTATTCGTTTAACACAAGAAATGGCTAATAGTTTAAAGACTAAAGACAACTATCGTAATAATTATGAGGAAAGATATTGAGAAACACTGAAATACGTTAGAAAATCAGTTGCAAAATGCAAATACGTCTGTTCGTTAAACATAAACTTAATAAATATTGAATTCAAATCACGCGCCAGTAATCATTTATAACAGTCAGTGAACCACTTCTATCTGCTCTATTACACAGTCGTTTAGCTAATATGTTAATATACATACATACAATAGTTTTTATAGCAGATTTATATTCTGTTTTGTTTTTACAGTATTTATTACATATGTGATGTTTATTTATTTAGATTTGATTTAAAACTTTTAGCATATCCTTAGAACAACGTTTTTACAAATACACAAAGATGAACGCCTAAATAATTCTTTTATAGTGCAATAAGTGTAAAATGTAATGCAACATCGATATTGTATATTTTGTTTTGCTTCCTAACTTATGTTAAAGAATTTATAATGTGTAAGCTATGGTATTTTTGATTTTGAGCTATATAATGTAAGGTCGCATTATTTAGCATTTCAACTTATGCTTTTTATGAAGCCTGGTCACTTGATTAGTTACAATATGTGTAAATGTTAAAGATTGGTTTGAACAAGTTCCCTGTAATGATAATATGTATGTAGATATCAATCCCTGGAGAACAGGGGGTGAAATTCTAAAACCTGTTTATGTTTAAATCATTCAAACTGTATTGCCAAAAAGGAGAGAAAATCACTTTTACCACATTCATTTACACAGGAACATTAATGTTTTTAACATGAGGAATTTGTTAAGTAGCAGAGAAATTTACTGAAAACTTAAACCGTTGTTTGATTGAAGTAAACATTAACATTAATTATAAATGGAAACAAAAGTAGAAACTTTCATATTTCAGTGCACAAAATGTGGTTATTACTTTTTGTTTTGGAGAAACCTTTTGCATCATTTTCGAGTATGGCATACACAGGAATATTATTCCAACAAATGCGTATGCTATGAAGAAATATTTTAGGAAAGAAGAACATTTTTGAGTCATCTTAAACATAATCTAGGGACAAAACTGATGTAGAGCGGAGGACTTTAGAAGCCATAAAAATGTAAGCATGATAAATAAGTACAATATTACAATACTTTGAGTTGATCGACATCTCAGTTACCAATTGGTATTGGAAGAGTTAAGACATAATTTTAAAAGGCGATGGATATATTTAGAAAAACCGTTAAATCAAGGAAGGGGACCTTTAAGAGGAACCGATCTCGTGACAGAAAAGATCCTTGGTCCGAAATGTATATACGCATGGTCATACCGTCGGCACAGACGACAGCTATAGCAAAGAGCATGTTGGAACGTCAGTCACCTGGGACTTTGTCTGAACTTGAGCGAACGAGGGCCTCAGAGGGCGTGAGGAGGGCCTCAGAGGGCGTTCGACTATCGATTGGATATGTGTGTTGGGGGGGGGTGTAAGAAAAACGTAAATTCTGTTTTAAGAGTACCATGTTTATTTTACTCGTACAACTACATTTATTACTATTCTTTATATTACTGTTTTATTACATGATAAGTATTATCCGAATGATATGTCTTTAATCAGGAGATGTTCGTTACGTTGCTTCTCGTATATGAAGTAGTGAAACACTTAAAAATATTTCATAGTGTAGGTTTTCGCACACATATCACTGCAAAAGTTTTTGTGAGATCATTATGATGATTCACCTTCGTCTAAATCTTCGTCCATGTCTTCGGAAACGTCTGGCGGGTTGTACTTGTCAAGGATTTTATCAAACAGAAACTGTCTTTTCTGTATGGCGTATTTCAGAGCCTCTTCCTTTTCATAGTTTTCAATGGTAATAAGATGACTGACTGTATCCTTTATGCTCCTATACGTTGGGTCTTCCTTCATACTGTTGAACCACAATAGTTTTCTACCAAAGACATTCATCATAGCCCTTCGATAGGTGCTTCTCATGTTATTAAAAACAGTTTCCCTGGCTTCACTTTCACTGATTCCATCCTCTTCTTCCATGAGTTCATGAACTGCATTTTGGAACTGTGTGTCACAGCTGTTAAACACCTCGACTATAATATCATGCCAAGGATCAACATCCCAAGCACGGTTGGAGTCATCGTCTGATTCATCACTTCCAGACATTTCAACGTCATCGTTAGACCCAAAAATGTCTTCACGTTCAGAAATTTCCGACACAGAATCGTCGTCAGAATCCTCGTTCGAATGTGCACTCTTTTTATGACGTAACATATTATCCTGTCTTCCAAAACTTTTCAAGCAAATATCACACTGAACCATCGCTGTCGACGATTTCTCTATGAATGAGGAGGAGTCAGTTGTTCAGTCACTTAAGTATTGGTCCAATAGTAGTGATAGTGTCAGAATTTATAGGTGTACTTTCCACCTCCTTTTTGGGCTTTTTAGTGCCTTTCCTTCCTGGTGTTATTCCAGAGTTTTTTCGCTTCAGCGTTTTTCGCACCGTTTTCGTTCGCTCAAGTTCAGACAAAGTCCCAGGTGACTGACGTTCCAACATGCTCTTTGCTATAGCTGTCGTCTGTGCCGACGGTATGACCATGCGTATATACATTTCGGACCAAGGATCTTTTCTGTCACGAGATCGGTTCCTCTTAAAGGTCCCCTTCCTTGATTTAACGGTTTTTCTAAATATATCCATCGCCTTTTAAAATTATGTCTTAACTCTTGCAATACCAATTGGTAACTGAGATGTCGATCAACTCAAAGTATTGTAATATTGTACTTATTTATCATGCTTACATTTTTATGGCTTCTAAAGTCCTCCGCTCTATATCAGTTTTGTCCCTAGATTATGTTTAAGATGGCTCAAAAATGTTCTTCTTTCCTAAAATATTTCTTCATAGCATACGCATTTGTTGGAATAATATTCCTGTGTATGCCATACTCGAAAATGATGCAAAAGGTTTCTCCAAAACAAAAAGTAATAACCACATTTTGTGCACTGAAATATGAAAGTTTCTACTTTTGTTTCCATTTATAATTAATGTTAATGTTTACTTCAATCAAACAACGGTTTAAGTTTTCAGTAAATTTCTCTGCTACTTAAGTAAATTCCTCATGTTAAAAACATTAATGTTCCTGTGTAAATGAATGTGGTAAAAGTGATTTTCTCTCCTTTTTGGCAATACAGTTTGAATGATTTAAACATAAACAGGTTTTAGAATTTCACCCCCTGTTCTCCAGGGATTGATATCTACATACATATTATCATTACAGGGAACTTGTTCAAACCAATCTTTAACATTTACACATATTGTAACTAATCAAGTGACCAGGCTTCATAAAAAGCATAAGTTGAAATGCTAAATAATGCGACCTTACATTATATAGCTCAAAATCAAAAATACCATAGCTTACACATTATAAATTCTTTAACATAAGTTAGGAAGCAAAACAAAATATACAATATCGATGTTGCATTACATTTTACACTTATTGCACTATAAAAGAATTATTTAGGCGTTCATCTTTGTGTATTTGTAAAAACGTTGTTCTAAGGATATGCTAAAAGTTTTAAATCAAATCTAAATAAATAAACATCACATATGTAATAAATACTGTAAAAACAAAACAGAATATAAATCTGCTATAAAAACTATTGTATGTATGTATATCAACATATTAGCTAAACGACTGTGTAATAGAGCAGATAGAAGTGGTTCACTGACTGTTATAAATGATTACTGGCGCGTGATTTGAATTCAATATTTATTAAGTTTATGTTTAACGAACAGACGTATTTGCATTTTGCAACTGATTTTCTAACGTATTTCAGTGTTTCTCAATATCTTTCCTCATAATTATTACGATAGTTGTCTTTAGTCTTTAAACTATTAGCCATTTCTTGTGTTAAACGAATAACGTAGTGCAAAATAAAGTTATTCATCTTTCAGAATTTATTTATAATACTAAGTCGCAATGAGACTATCATAAAGCAATTATTTTGACATTACCACCAGGTGATTGTCATTTAAACCTAAAAGTCAGTCACAGTGTGCTTCACGTCCCTATGTATATCTACTTTAAGCACCAATACACTTTACGGCCCGATGCGTTTTACGACTTGGACTGTTTTCCCTCCCTATGTACTTAACTTTAAGCATCAGTGAGCCCACAACAAATACCTCACACCATCATTATATTCAGTCAGGTTTGCCACATCTAATTGTTCTCCAATAGACGCCACTCTAACTTGCGCGGTCTTGAATTTATATCTTCTTGGCTTTTGTAAGGCATATGCATCTTGTTCATTGATCCATTGCTTTATAAAGTTTAAAGAAAATTTTCCAGGGTATTTCTTATTGAGTACTTGAAAAAGTTTTTTTGGACCAGAAAAAGCAGCAGCCTTTTTAGAATTAAAGTAATAATTTCTCAACACTTCATCATTTGATCTTTCCATGATGACAGTTCCAACTACTAGTATTATGTCATTTGTTCTGGATGTTTTCAAGTTTTAACACAAAAAATTGTACTTCACATAATTTAGCTTTTTATTATCAAGAATAAAATTCCTTCATTTGAACCTATTATCTATATAAAAAAAAACCTATTCTCCCCATCTATAGATCCTTCCATTATGACAGTTCAATCCACAATAATAATCTTTTTTACAGTTGGTTAAGTGTTTATTTCATAAAAACATCATTGCATCATCTTATAATAACACTAGGGTTTAATGACACATGAAACATTTTAAGAGCTAATGAGACATAAACATCTACTTTAATTAAGAATTTTAAGAGTACTTCAAAGCGTACTCCAGGTGTCTGTAATTTAAACCATAAAATTCGTTACAGTATACACATGGAGTCAGTCTATACTTCAAGTTCAAGTGTACTTTGTATGTTGGGTTACAGTTTACCTCCTGGGCGGGTTTCTGTATTTTACCTCCCGTGAGGTATCTATTGCACTCAATTCCAACCTACTATTACGCTCGATATACTTTTTGACGTAAATCTGAGTCAAAGATTGCAAAAACAGTGAAAATTAAAAATGGTAATCCACTGTTTCAAAACTGTGGATTTTTATTTTTATTTCACTGAGAAAACTCTATAATTCACTGGAAAACATGAAATAAAACATTGCAATTCATATTCATACAAAACAAATAGTATCTTGAAAAATTACTGATTCAAGTGGAAAAATAATATATTGATACGTGACAGACACACATACATGCATATCAAACTACATTTGAGTACATAATATGTATCAAATTGTAAAGCAACAACTATATATGTATATGTACTAAACATCAATAATACTGGTTAAAATTAATTAATTAACTAGTGTGTGCAGTATAAATTAACAAACGTTAAGTTCATGTATCTAGCAAAACAATGTTGTAAGTAAGAGACATTCAATATTTATTTATTTATTCACTCTAAAACCGTAAAATCGCAATTAAATATTACCCTAATGTTAGCATTAATATTCATTGAAACGAACCAGTCATTTTTGCCGAAGCAAATGTAATATGTTCGCATTAACAAGGAGAAATTAAAATGTTGATTACAATGAAAAAGAAACTAATTAAAACTTACCATGATTCTAATTCATAAGCCTCTGAAACAGTTTTATAACAGTTACTGTGAGTAACTATATTAAAACATTTATATCTGTTAATGAAAGTTTATCAACAGTCATCAATAATTCAATTGATTCGAGTATCAATACCTTTGATCTCTAGTAGTTTTAAATAATATGTTATTGCAACTAAATTGGTCAAGGTTTAACAGTGTATCTATTTCAAATCAGACCTTGTATATCAAACTTTTTAGACACCAATCAACAAGGTACAAATATCAGATAATTGGCCATAATTCATCAGCGCATTTAATCACACTTATTATTGACGTATGACATTTTAGATATCTTCTGCTAAAAACAGTCTCATAGTTCAGGTTTAACAAATACACTGGCTATAACATGTTAATTCCAGCTTTTTTAAGCACTATTTATTATTTTATTCATCATTCCGCAAGTTATTCTTTTCATTAAACCAATTCCAACAAATGACCCAATCATCCTATCCAATCCCATCATCTTACAGCAGATCTTTCATCCAAATATATCCCGATCTTCACCACCATCGTAACACCAATCTTGCCAAACATTCATCTTACCACCCATCCGTCTCGCCATCCCACCATCCGTCCCGCCATCACACAATCCATCCCGTCATCCCGCCTTCCTATTATCCGTCCCTTCATTCCCACATCTGTTCGCCACTCTACCATCTGTCCTGTCATTCCCCAATTAATCCGCCACTCTACCATCCGTCCCGTCATTCCCCTATCTGTCCACCACTCTACCATCCGTCCCGTCATCATATCATCCGTCCACCATCCTACGATCCATCACGTCATCCCGCTTTTCGTCCGTCATCCTACCTTATCCATCCCGCCACTCTACTATCCGTCCCGTCGTCCAACCATCTATACCGCCATCCTACCATCCGTCCCTCCATCCTGCACTCCGTTTGTTTGCTTAAAACAATCAAAAAACTAAAATTAAATAAAAATCTATTTTTAGTAACAGTGACCTTGACCTTGAGCCAAGTGACCTTGACCCCAAAAAAATTGTTTTGGCTTAAAACAATCAAAAAACTAAAAATAAATAAAAATCTATTTTTAGTTACAGTGACCTTGACCTTGACCCTAGTGACCTTGACACCGAAAAAAGAAAAAAAATTGAAAGACTAAAAACTAAAAATAAATAAAAATCTATTTTTAGTTACACTGACCTTGACCTTGACCCTAGTGACCTTGACCCCGAAAAATTTTTTTTTTGCTTAAAACATTCAAAAAACTAAAATTAAATAAAAATCTATTTTTAGTAACAGTGACCTTGACCTTGAGCCAAGTGACCTTGACCCTAAAAAATTTTTTTTGCTTAAAACAATCTAAAATCTAAAAATAAATAAAAATCTATTTTAAGTAACGGTGACCTTGACCTTGACCCTAGTGAATTTGACCCTAGTGACCTTGACCCTAGTGACCCAAAGCTTCCTCTCCACGCAAGCTACCTACACACCAAGTTTCATTACAATTGGTCACTCCTAACTCAAGTTATTGAGTGGAAACCATTTTTCTATTTGTAGTTACAGTGTCCTTGACCTTGAACGTAGTGCAATCCCAAGCTTCCTCTTTACACAAGCTACCTACACACTGAGTTTGATTGCAATTAGTCACTCCTAACTTGAGTTATTGAGCGGAAACTATTTTTCTGTTTTTAGTTACAGTGACCTTGACCTTGACCCTAGTGACTCCAAATGCAATCCCAAGCGGCGTCTCCACGCAGGCTACCTACACACCAAGTTTCATTGCAATTGGTCACTCCTAACTAAAGTTATCCAACGGAAACCAATGTTTGACGCCCGCCCGCCCATTCGACATACGACATCGCCATTCTAATAAGTAGGTTTTTTTAAAAAAACCTGCTTAAAAACAATAATGTAATGGAATCTATATATAAATTAGAATGTAACTAAACAGTTTATCTAAACAGAGATGGAATAAATAGTTAAAAATAATGAACAGAAATTATTTTAAGGCTCCATTCAGCCGTTCTTAAATCATTTTCACGTGCAACGAACCGGAACAAGGACCCTATCGAACGTAAGAAACTGCCAAACCTATCACATAAAGAGACATGGTCGATAGCAGGACCCGAACACATGACCCTCTGACAAAGAGAGGTTAGATCGATTTCAGAGACTCTTACTACTCGACCACGGATTTTGTTATTTCATATATACGGATAAAATCTCCTGCTTGTACCTATTTATGAAATGGTTGTAGGACGTTCTGTTACGTCACTGATATATTAGACCTTTCTAACTTAAACTGAAACGTAAACGGAAACTCACTTAAATAATTATCCCGTCTCACCTCTATTAGTTTTTTGTTCTTAACATTGTGCTGTTTCGTTGAAATGTATCAGTCATTTACTCATTTTAGATGAACAAATGTAATATGTACGCCTTAACAAGGAGGAATTTTAAAACGTTAGTTAAAATGAAAAGCAATAATTAAAACTTACCATGATTCTTATTCATAAACCTATGAAACAGTTTTATAACTGTGAATATCTATATAAAAAAACTATATTTATTAATATACGTTCATCATTAGCCATCAATAATTAAATTGATTCAAGTATCAATAGCTTTGTTCTGTTGATTTTTTTTTTGTGGCCCCCAAGATAGGGGTAACCCCGTTTATTTGCTCCGTCATGGGCGTGATAAGGGTCGGAGCGCATCCCCTACCAGCCGTACAATTATCAGACATACTCTGAAACTGCGAAAATGGTATTAATTGTTTACACTGATAATTTAACACATAAAAGCATTAATAAACCAATTTCATTGGCGACAATATAATTTGAAATTAGGAAGAAACATGTATTGCAAGGCTTATACAGAAACAAAAAAAAACCTGCATTGAAACTTCTGTGTTTAAAATATATGCTATTTATCAACCTCACTGAAATGGAGAAAACTCGAAAATATGAAGTGAGATTAATAAGCGTACATCTCAGATAGATTCGATACGGTCAATTGTAATAGTTTCCTTCCTAAATGTAGGTTGGTAAATAAATACGTCTTTGATAATGTTCACAAATTTATTTTCATATGAATTGATTGATTTTCGTATAGTTGAAAATGTTTTATCGTTTCTGAATTTCCAGATTAAGAACTTAGTTTCAAAAATGAAAGTGTTCACGATGTTGGGCTGTTTTGATGTAGTATTTTGTGTGCCTAATGCGACCAGAGGGTAATCAAGTTCAATATTTGTTTCAAGCACCCGTTTCATTAGCAGATTTACGCGTTTCCAAAATTGTTGTATTTCCCCACATTCCCAGAAAAGATGTTTCAACGTTTCTCTATTTTTCTCGCATATGTTACATAAACCGTCTGATACGTTCATCAGGGCTAATTTATGCTCTGTAAATAAAACATTGTGTATAAAGCGAAATTGGAAGTATTTAGTTTTCGGAAGACAGTATGATTTATAAATGTTTGACCAGACATTTGTCCACTTACTATTTATATTAAGCCCTAACTTAACCTCCCATTTTGACTCTGCATTTAAAGACGTATTATTATCCCATGCGTTTAATTGCGTTAGAATGTCGCGTGATCGCAAGTCTGAAACTTTGAGTTCTTTCCCTTGAATTGTATAAAGTTTTAGATTGCAGTCCAATTTAAAGATGTTTTGATTTCTTGCGCTTGATTCTTGTCCATATTTGAGGATTTTTATATAATCAGCTGGTATGCTACTTCTAACAACTGACCATTCCGAAATCCAATTAGTTTTCTTGGTTAAATGGTTATATATGCAGATATTTGTTACGAATTGTCTGTTCTCAGTATCCCATATATCGTTGACATTTGACAAATTACTTAGAAGAAATGATTTGATGAATATGGGTTTTTTGTTAAAAATAATTGTCTTATTATTAAAAATGTATGTATTCAAAATATCCTTTACCGTTATTGGCTTTATACTTCCGATAAATTTACTCCATTCACTGATAGCGTTTTTATAAAACGTTGAGACATGGTGATGATAAGAAATATTGACTAATGATGAACATCTACATAAAAAAAAATTATTTGTAGAAGTGTTGTCGTACAACTGTAAATACATCTTGCTAATGGCATTCCAATTGTCACTTTTCGAATGCATGATTTTATATATCATCTTAACGAACACAGCCGATTGAATGTCCGAAATACTATTTAAATTTACCCCACCGTTGTGTTTATTTCTTTGTAGAGTTAATTTTTTTACTGTCCCATAAAAATCCGAGACGATCTGTTCTATTTGCAATTTGAGTTGTTCAGGTATACCTCTAGTTTCCATTTCAAAATTTATTGTTGAGAAAACATACGTTTTAATTATTAAAACTTTTCCTTGTAAAGACAGGTGTCGTGATTTCCAAACCTGAAGCGAATTCGTAATTTTGTTGATTTTAGCCCTCCATATCGCATCGTTATCAACGTTATATCCGTGATGTATACCTAGCGTTTTAACATATGAATTGGTCCACTTAATTGTGTTAAATGTGGGGCGTTTGCCTTTGAGTTTACCTATAAAAATACCAAACGTTTTTTCTTTGTTTAATTTTGCCCCTGACGCTTTTTCGTAAATAGACAGGACCTTAAATATCGGAACTAAAGAGTCTTCATTTTTCGCGAATAGTTGGGTGTCGTCGACAAATTGGTTTATTTTTGCATACAAGTTCGACTCCGAAGAGGGCAGAGGTATATCCTGAATTTGTGAATTTAGGCGTATGCAGCAGGCCATCGGTTCAGCTTGAACTATATACAAAAATGGGGCACAAGGACACCCTTGTTTAATAGAACGCGAAATTGAAAAATAGCTTGAAATAAACCCGTTCGTTATTATTGCGGTTTGAGATGATTTTAGCAGAGCGGTTATCCAGTTGCGAAATTTGTCACCAAAACCAAATGTTTTCAAACACATATCAATCCAAGACCATTCGCATCTATCAAAGGCCTTTGTTTGATCTAAAAATATGACAAGCCCTTCCTTTTCTTCGCGGTCAGAGTATTCTATTATATCCTGTATAAAACGATTTGCTTCATTAATATTTCTACCTTCAACGTATCCTTTCTGGTCTGAATTAATGATATTTGGTAAAATTGGTTTCAGTCTGTTCGACAAGCATTTAGCTATTATTTTGTAATCCACGTTAAGAAGGGTAATTGGTCTCCAGTTTTTGGCCTGGGGACTGAAAGTCCCCTAGGCCTAAGTTAGTATACCACATTTCAAACACTGCAAGAAATTTAACTGTGCTATGTGCGAATAACAACTGTAAACATGCGCTATGCGAAAGTAGTGCAATACAGACCAGATCACTCTCCTGTTTAGATGTCGCATATGATAAGAACATATTACAAATAAAAACAGTACATAAAACTTCAAACGACTGCAGGAAGGTATATAGCTTACGGGCTGCATTACACATTTTTTTCTGTTTTAGAAATTAATGCGCTGTTAGCTGATTACGGAAGATAATCATATGCATATCACGGAAAAGTACGGGCATTTACGGAAATTAACGGAAACGTACGGAGCTCGATATAAGAGTTTGTAGTTTGATTTTCAAATTTCCGATGTAATTTCATTGACAACTTTGTTATTTACGAACGATTACATATATATTTTACCTAAAAATAAATGTCTCTAAAAAAAAAGATATAATTTACGTACATTCCCGAGAAGGAACTCGCCATTTATCGAGGACGCTGCATGTCAAGGCCCAGTGAACGGTTTCATCGATTACAACTACAAGGTAACCCAGAATCATTTTTGGTTTTCTCTGTTATACACATTGTACAGTACTGTATTTATATTTCATTGCTGGTATTGCTTTGTTTATTTCTGTTTCAAGGTCTTGTCCTTGGTACACAATAATTTTCGATCCACATCATCAGATCATATCGCTTGAAGTTGTACAAAGCGCAGATCAAATTATTTTTATTGGCTTAAACATTTTATAATGTTGACTATGTGATTATTTTTCATTCAACGTACGTTTTACAATAAAACAAAATTCCCTGCCACCCATATATTTGTGAATCATTCATTCTGTGTCATATATTCATATATTGAATTTCTATCTCGGCACATTTCGACCCGCGCTCTAGGTAAGGTTCAGCGCAAAACACGTAGGTCAAAAGTTGTTTTTCGGGGAGTTAACCTATAGCCCATATGCCTTCAGCGCTCACAGCGCTTTGATTTAAATTGTCGCGATCCCCGGATTTGTAAATGAGTGAGAGAATACCTTTATATTGGGAATGACTGAGCGTGTTCAAGTCCAGAATTGATGTGACTAGTGAGTGAAATTCATGTTTAATTAAATACCAGAACTGCTTGTACAGTGGTGCTCACGTGTAACTTTGCAAAATTTTTGTATATCGTGCGTGTATCGTGCATTCCGTTTGCGTTCATCGTGCGTTTATCGTTCGTGCATTCATCGTGCATCATTCAGATCGTGTATCGTGTAACGCATCGTTCGTTCCGTGTGATGAACGTTGCACGATAGGAATTATATAAAAGTGGTCCGAGATAGTGCGGACGGCTAATCGTGACGAACGTTTGCACGTTAGTCTACACCTGTACGCGTATTATTCATAATAATGTTCAAAGATCGGATAAAATTGATGAAATAGAAAAAAAATCATGCTTTCAATTATCTACACTATCTTTCTGTTACCTTTTTTTTCACGAGATATTTGTTGGAAGAAGAGATGTTGACTTCTGGTAAAACCGAACGTAGACGTTCTGCATATCGTGCAAGATTTACACCAGGTGTTATTCTACCGACGAAAAGGATATGGGAATTCACTTATTTGTAAATTGCTTCTGTGTAGACATTCGGTAAAGTGCTCACTGTAACTGTAAAAATGATGGCAGTTGCTAGATAGCGGATATACGTCGAATCGGACTTTCCGTCCGATGATTCTTTACAACATTTTATTACAAATGTAATAAGTATGTGTGCCGCTATTCAACTACTAATTAATTATACTTATAACATGTTTGGTTTTACTGTAAAGTATCGATAATCTAGGACTTTAAGTTGCTTCGATTAAGCTCTTACATTGTAATTAGACATCTAAATGTATTAATAATATTGTTGTTAAGCAAACGAAAATGTCTGAGTAAATCTAATAATCGTTTTTCGTTTCGTTCATCGGGAATAGTTTATCGTGTATCGCTCATCATTCATGATTCATTCATCGGTTATCGTGCGTTCATCGTGCGTTCCGTTTGCGTGTATCGTGCGTGTATCGTTCGTTCCGTGTGGAAAGTTATACGTAAGCACCACTGTACCGTTCGGCCGGTAAGCCGTCCTCACCCGGTGATTTTGATTGTTTGAAATTAAAAATGGAATTTTCTAGCTCGGCCATGGAAATATATTCGTCAAGTTTAGCTGCCTCCATTGGTGTAATCTTTGTTTTTACTTTAGATAGTAACTCTTTTGCTGCAATTTCATTTATACCCTCTGAAGTAAATAAGGTTTTATAAAAGCGACATTGTTCTTCTAGTATGTTACTGATTCCGTATTTAGTGTGTCCTGATTCTGGACGTATTTTAGACCAAAGTTTTTGCTTTCCTCTTTTTCTCTCTAAATCAAAAAAATAAGATGTTGACTTTTCATTATCTTGAAAATGTTTTTCGTTTGAGCGTATGATCGCCGCGTCCGTTTGCTTTTTATAGTAGCTCGCTATATCTGTTTTCAATATGTCTATTGTATCCTTATGTTCCGTAGGATTCCCTAGAAGTAACTGTAACTTGTTTTCTAGCCGTTGTATGTCTATCTGCGAACGTTTAACATTTTTACAATATTCAATCGTAATAATTTTAATATGATGTTTTAGCATGTCCCACCATTCAAGTATTGATTTATATTTATTTTTATCAGCTACACATACATGTATGTCCCAAACCTGTTCAATCAATTCAATGTAGTCAGTATTGTCTAATATACTGACATTTAATTTCCACACACCTGGGCGTCTCTCAGTATCACATTGTAGATGTATTTAATTTGAGTGATATAACATTATGATCGGAGTGCGGAAAGTAGGTAATACCTGTATAGTCTATTTCATTTTCTATTGTTTTCTATGTTAAAAAGTAATCAATACGAGAACATGAGGTATTTCGTGAGAATGTATATTCTTTCTTTGTAGGGTTGCGCCTACGCCAAATATCTTCTAAGTCCATTTCGGCTTGAAAGGCAATTAGTTCATTATACCCAATATCATGATGAGTAGTCACCTGACATTTTGAGATCCGATCATAATTATTGTTCATGGTACAGTTATAATCGCCCCCAACTAAATGAAACATGTTCGAAGAGTCACTGAAATATTGCGACAACTTGCTATAAAAGGTTTTGCGTTCGGAACCAATGTTAGGTGCGTACACACTAGAAAATCTGTAAATTCTGTTTTCTTGTAAATGAAAGTCTACCGTTATTAGTCTTCCCTCAGATGAATTGATATGCAGTACTTTGTGCGATGTGATATTGAGTTTCGGTTTAACGAAAATAGCTACACATTTCGCAGCGTTGCTACTATTTTCCCAAAAGGAGGTTCCGCCCCATTGTCTACCCCAAAAATCGGCTTCCTTTTGAGTTTTGCAGTGCGTTTCCTGCAAAAGTATAATATCAAATTGTTTGTGTTTTAACCTTGAAAAAACTAGCTCTCTATTTCTGGTATCGCGAATGCCATTGACATTTATAGATGCAACAGAAAACATTATGTGATAAAGTATCAGTAAATGAAATACAGTTTTCTATTGTAACTTATCAATATAGTGCATTAATCATCATTATTTGTTTGTTTCGATTTACGGTTTGCCGACGGCGGAGTCGCAGAGCTGCTGCCTCTACTTCGCTTTTTCGAGTCTGTCCCATGGTCTATTGGCAGTTCAAGATCGTCCGATTCTCCCTCGTAAAAGAAAGCGAGATAGGTAGTGTACAGCTCCTCGGCTCCCTCGTCAGAAACGTGAATGCCAGTTGGATCCCGTGCATCATACAAGGCCTTCCTGAATCTACCCTGTGAAAAGAATGTATTATCATTATCCAGGAAGTGAAAGTACTTGTTGGACCGACAAAACGTTCGTACCTCTGCATTAATGACTTTAACATCTGAATTTATGGCCTTTATCAACTCACTTGACCCCCGCCTTGGTATGATGCTTGAGAAGGCAATAGGCGTATTCGGCCATTTTTGGCTACCTTTTTAAATGCATTCTTTGCATTTTCTACAATATAATTTTTTTGACCTGAGACCATATCATTGGTACCTAGGTGTACAACAATAGAGAGTACTTTTTCATTTTCTTTAACCTTTACACGTGAAATATGTTCGTCTATTGAATGTAAGGATTTTCCTGAATAGGACACATTTTTCACAGTATTGTCTTTAATAAACAGGCGTTTGCCATTTGAATCACCAATTATAAGGCGCACTTTCTCTTTCGAGTCTGTACCAAACCGGAAATTTTCTACTAGCGGTGATGCTCGATTTGGTATATCGGCGTTCGAATGTCCTGCTTCTTCGAACAAAACTGTGGACGCAGTTTCAGTAGCTTTGCTGGATGCATCACTCACATCAAATCGACCACGGATTTTATCATTTCATATAAACGGATTAAATTTTCTGCTGTATGAAATGGTTGTAGACAGTTCTGTTACTTCACTGTAACATTACCCAACAGATACAGTATAGGTGTTTTAGGTTTATGTAGCATGCATACCATTACATTTACGTTATTCAGGAACGTTCTATGGTACATAATTATTTTGTAAAAGGTAACGATTGTTTTAATTAGATAAAACACTTTAGAATGAAAATAGGTAGAACTGAAACCAAAGATCATTTGATAGACTAAGAACCACAATATAATTTGTCAGAAAATTCCAAGGGCATATGTCATACTAGTATACTCCCCTTATACATAAATCATTCAGATATCCTTTTACATTTTTGTTGTGAATTGAAGGTAAAAAGGACGAATCCCCGTTCCAGACTGTGCTTTATTTCATATAATATACAAACACGTTTATCAAATATAATTTCAAAGTGTAAAATGATCAGCGTATGCATATATAAAATGGAAATGTCCCCAGGTCAGGACCTCGATACTTTAAGTCTCAAGATCCGGACGCGGACCCGGATACTAATTATATATGTGAGATTATTGTTTGCATTTACGTTATTTGAATTAATTGACAAGAGGACCATGATGGCTCTATATCGCTGACCTGAGTGAACAGAGAAGATGGGCGATACGTCATTTTGGTTTAAATATGCCGAATTGTTAAGGAGATGTCGTTTAGAGTCTTTTTTTCTATTTCAGCTGTGGCAGCTATTGCTTTCTGCCAAGCAGAATTGTTTCATCACAATTTATTTAGAATGACCATCTAATGAACAATCCTGTGAGATATGATAGAAAATGCCCCTGTGGTTAGAGGAGATGTCGTTTTAAGGCTTTTTTCTATTTTATCTCTAGCGGGTATTATGTAAAATAGAGCGAAACCGTTTGGACAAGTTTGCTTAAAAGACCATCCAAGAAATTACCCTGCGATGTTTGGTTGAAATAGTCCTAGTGGTTAAGGAGGAGATGCCGTTTCAGGGTTTTCTGTTTTAAGTTCTGGTGGCCATTTCTGACAGCGGAGAGGTACTATTTGAACAGCTTTGGTAAAGGACCACCCAAGACACAATTCTATAAAATCTTGGTTGAAATTGGCCCAGTTTTTATTATATGGAGGAGATGTCATTTGAAGCAATTGCTGGAGATGGACAACACGCGGTCATAATAGCTCACCATAAGCACTTTCAATTCAGGTGAGCTAAAACATAATTTTATTTTTTTATTATGAAGATAAATATTAGCCTACTATATCTTGGTGTTGCTATTTTGTTGTGGTTGTTTTGACGAAGCAATATAATGAGTAATACTACAGTCATTGAAGTTCACCTGAAAATTTTATGTTATTAGAGGGAAATTCAAGCTGTTCGTTCAGCAAAACAGATGTTGCGGAAACAACTTGCAAGCTCACCATTCCCGTAAAATCAACTCGATTCAAGTAATATTTCTCCATACAAGCTCAATAACCAATGAGTGATATTGAATACACTCAACCGGTTTAGAAACGCAAAAGTGGTAAAACATTTATTTTAACAGCGTTATCGTGTTTCAAATTTTTTTTAAATTTCATACACAACAAAAACAATATAAAATTGAATTCTTGTAAAAGTTTCAATAATTCATCGAAAAAATGACTTAAATAGAAATAAAAACAATAGCGTCATTCAAATAAAAATGTTCAACAGGAGAAATCTTTGTGTTTCTAAATCGGTTAACTGTATGTACAAAAACGACATTCTGTTACCAAACAACAATAAATATATCTTGAAATTTGCCAGAAAACTAGTGTACTTTTTTACCATTTACATTTTTTATTGCGTATGATTTGCTCATGATAGACTAGTCTAATAAAATATGATTTGGAGTTCCCCTGATGCGCAGTGATAAACCACGAAGCTTGGAGGCCTGAGTGTTTTGTCATTGCGCATAAGAACGACAAAGTGTTGTTTATTAGACGCTAACAACCCTAAAAATTATGTTATTTCGATTCTTACATGACCAGATATTACAAAAGATGCATAAATGAAATGCGTTATTTTCTACGCGGGTATTTATTTAACGTCAGTCGGCACAATATGACGTCATTTTGATGACATATTGGTTCCTTCGTTGTTTATGGCATAATAAAACATATTTTTTTAATTCTTTGTATATAGAGACAAGAACGCGAGTCTTATTAGAATTGTTAACAAACATCATTTTAATGAGTTTTATATGTGAAAGTTTGGCTGAGGTTTTTACAATTACATAATCTATGATCTAAATGGTTCGACTATTTTCGGGCACGCAATGACGGCTCTGGTTACGAAAATTGTATATCAAAGCAGTATTTATTGAGAAACGGAAGGTAGCATCTGAAATTCCTTACCATAAGTATGACATCACACCAAACGTTGAATGATCAAATCATACGCGATAAAGAAAATGTACACGGTAAAACAGTACTCTAGTTTTCATAAATATGACAAATTTCGTGATTTGTTGTTTGGTACCAAATGTCATTTTATTCATATTCAATACGAAAGCATAACATATTATAAAAGTTTATTTATCTTGTATTGCTACATATTACTCGGAACTCACTGATTTAGCGAGAACAACTCGCAATATTATTTCGTTAAAACGAAATGTATTTTATAATTACAAAATGACATTCCGACGAAGTAACATTTCGTAAAATCGAATTATCATTTCGTAAAAACGAAATAACATCTCGTAAAAACTAGAAAAAAAGTTCGTATAAACGAAATAAGATTTCGTAAAAACGTAATATGATTTCGTTAGAACGAAATATTATTTCGTAATTACGGAATACATTTCGTAAAAACGAAATCACATTTCGAAAGTATATGTAGTTTTAAAACAAGAGACTCGCATGTGAAACAGGGTGTGGCGAAATTGATCTCAATCTTAACAAACAAGGTTACTAGCTGTTTTAAAATTTATATTTCGTATGCTGGTGCTTTACAGGGGAGAAATAAGAAATACGTATGGTTATAAAAGTATGCGCCATAATCTTGACTCAAAAGTACTACTTAGCTTGAAAACTTAAGAAAACACAAAGGATGTAGACCTATGTATACTTTCAACTGTATACAGATGACGCATGGTGTGAATGGGGAATACATACCCTTTTCAGGCGATACTTTTAGTGAGGAGATGAAACATTACTTCGATTTAACGTAAGTAATTGACACTAACACATGCTAATCACAAGCATATACGGAAATACTGTATTAATGTTTCTACCGTAAGAAATATTTATAATTCATATTAAGTCGCCACTGGAGCATCTGAATTAATTCTATTATAGTTGCAGACATGGAACCGTCTTTTGTTACTATAAACATGACGGGAGGGTGTAAAACCGATCTAAACGCTATAGAAAAGCACTGGTCATAGATCAAATAAACCTATAAATTCTTTCATGCAGATAAAGATTTGTAAACAGCCCATCCGGGTATATAAATTGTATAATTTTTATCCATTTGTTAAAAAAGAAAACGTACAAAGTAACTCCCAGTACATCACAACGTCAAAACTACGTTTGGGGTAGGGTTGAAATCTCGTGGAATTGTAAAAACAGTAAGCCGGTTACCAATCCTTTCTGTCATACATGAACGTAAAATGATTTTATACAGCATATCAAACGTATGCGTTTTGACATTCAGCTGATTTTTTGTCCGCTTGCGAAAGCTCGATATAGCTGTCCAAATGGCGGTTTTTTGTATGTGCGTGCGTGCGTCCGTCCGTCCGTCCGAGTTTAGGTTGTCCGGGCTGTAACTTATCCATGGATCAAGCGATTCTTAAATAACATAGCACACATGTTCACCACCATGAGACGGAGTGTCATGCGCAAGAACCAGGTCCCTAGTTCTGAGGTCAAGGTAACACTAAGAGGCCAAAGGTCAAATACAAGAAAAATTCAAGAATGACTTTGTCCGGAGCATTTCTTCTTGAAGTGCATGCATGAAGGGATTTTGATGTCACCTGGAACAAATGTTCACCACCATGACACGGAGTGTCTTGCGTAAGAACCAGGTCCCTAGGTCTAAGGTCAAGGTCACTCTTAGAGGTTAAAGGTCAAATTCAAGTATATCTTTGTCAGGAGGATGTCTTCTTCATGCATGGATGGATTTTGATGTAACTTGGCACAAATTGTCACCACCATGACCTACCCTTGGTTTTAGAATTACTTCCCTTTGTTGTTACTTTAAATAGCTTATATTGTTAGTTTTTTATTACTGGCCAAAGAGAAAAATTGAGACCACTTTTATGTGGTACAACATGCATGTTACATCCAATATTTAGGTGTATTTTGACCCATCTCTAATTGGTAGTGGAGGAGTTAGCCCTTTTGACAGCTGGCGGCTCGACATGTTGCATCTAGTTAATAACTCCAATTGTAAGGCAAAATTTTAAGCAAAATCCTGAAAAAATCTCCCGTTTTGACGCCACATAATCGCGACTAGCGTATCAAGCATTGAAACGTTTTCAACAAATTTTATACAATTATTAAGAACGTCTGAAATGCAAGGCGCATTGTTTGGCTATAAATGCAAAATTAAAAGCACGGTGAAAGAAAAACTCGAAGAATGGCATGAAATAGCGTGCTGTGCAAAAAGTGACGTCAGTGGCAATGTTTGAAGCATAGCAGCATAGAAACCGTAAGAGATATCAAAACAAATAAATCGGATTTCAATCAGAAATATCTACGATTGTGCACAGTGTAAATTACATGAGACAATTCGCTCAAAATATTTAAGGCGCATTTCACCTTAAGAACTTTTTTACCGTACCTTTTCTGGTCATTTTAAGCAGTATTATAGCTTTAACTGTTACTGTGTTTAGAACTAGTTAAGCTCTGTCAAAGTGAAAATACAGAATTGATGTTTAGTTAGACTTTCGCAAGATGAAACATTACGGAATTGGTGCTTCATTTCCTGACTGAGTTTCAATTATGACAGAACATACGACTGGTACTACATTTAATTTACTGACTTAAAGAAGACAAGTTATAGAAATAAAAACATTTTTGTTCAAGTATAGAGGCCCGTCAGCTTTCTGTCGAAATGCATGTATAATCAACATAAATACATTTGCATAAATCAATCGGAATAGTCATCTAGTCTATTGCACTTTCCCGTAAGAGCTAGTAGTTGTTAAACGACTGGTCAGTGCACAGTTCCTTATTACCAAATAAAACATGGCGGGAGATAGACCCGACTGTCGTGTTCATATTCCTTATTATGTGTTCATTGAAAGGCTTTTTATATATGCGGCTATATAGATGTATTCCATAAATATACGACCAATCATAAGTGGCGTATTCGTTATAGTATATTTTCTCGCCAATCATATTTTCTGGTCTAGAAATAGTGGCATACTCTATGTGAATCAAATTTCTGTGCTCTCGAGCCACCTTAATCGGATATACCATGGCATTATATTCGTATTTAGAACTGTTATAGTGATTCCGGTAGCCATCCATCCAAAACTGAATGAACGATGCGTTTCTCTCGGCCATAACAAATGCAGAACCCATTAAACCGGCACTTTGGTTTGACATCACGCATGAGTAATTCCTTAGCGAATCCAGAGACTTCACAATTAATGTGTCGGTATCCATGTATATACCCCCATATTGTAGAAGAGCTTCTACTCGCATAATATCACTGGAGTGCTCCTTGTGTTTGATTTTCTGTCCCGAAATAAATTGTGGAGGGTCACGTTTTAAATGAATAATATTTGGCGATATATTTACGATAAAGTCCCAGTATTTACCATATGGAAGTTTGTCACCGTGGAATATTATAGCGCACGGCTTGATAAAACGTATAACACCAAGTAGGCTAGTAAACCCTACAAAAGTCAACTCCCCTCTCATGTACCAAACATAGTGAACAACATTTGGCACGCGGTGTTGGCCTCTACAACACTGATGTATAAAATTGTCGACACACTCATCGCTGAATTTTGCCACATATACATCACTTGCGTTGTCTGTCCACTTCGGAGAATCAAATATGCCGCCCGATTTGTTGCAATTAATCGACAATTTTAGTCTTGGTTGATCATACTTTATTTCACTGATATTAAAATTTGGACATTCTATGGTATGATCAAATTTCCAACTCTCTAAGTTTGAAGTAATACGACCTAGGCGATCAGAAAGTGCTTTACTCCATTTACTTTTATCAGTGCAAAAGAGTCTTCTCGTGTCGTTGATACTATTTAGTTTGTTACCAAATTCTCTATATGGGCGTCTCGTATTCGATAAACTTAGCCTGTACGTTGTTCTTTTTCTAGTGTCTTGTGTTGAAATATTTATCCTGGATATGTATACAAATGGCAGTGATGTAAAATTGACGGAACCTTTAAGTACGACAGCAAGTTCGGAATTTTCTACCGATCTTTGAACTATAAGGACACCTGCAACAGAGAATTGGAAAATGCTATTTATACAATGCAAGAGAGAATTATAAAATGTTTTTCATTCAATGTTTGCAAGAGAGAATTATAAATGTTTTTCACACAATGTTTGCAAGAGGGAATTATAGTCAAAGAACCTTTATTCACTCATTTCATCACAAAGAAATAATGAGGTTATATCAAAATATATAAAATGCTATTCATACAATGTTTGCAAGAGAGAATTATAAATGCTTTACATACAATGTTTGCAAGAGAGAATTATAAATGCTTTTCATACAATGTTTGCGAGAGAGAATTATAAATGCTTTTCATACAATGTTTCCAAAAGAGAATTATAAATGCTTTTCAAACATTGTACAATGTTTGCAAGAGAGAATTATAAAATGCTTTTCATACAATGTTTGCAAGAGAGAATTATAAATGTTTTTCATACAATGTTTCCAAGAGAGAATTATAAAATGCTTTTCATACAATGTTTGCAAGAGAGAATTCTGAAATGCTATTCAGACAATGTTTGCAAGAGAGAATTGAAAATACTATTTATACAATGTTCAATCTTAGTATTCGGTCATTAGCTTATCTTCCGATGTGACAACACGACTTATTCGGATTCCTCTTGCCATTGTTTGTGTATAAGAGCATTCTTTGAGGACAACGTGCGTGTCACGGTTTGTTTCCTAAATAAATCTCGGAATAAAAGTGTATTTGAACAACAGGACTGCTCCTGATTGCAATTACATGTCTCACATGAATATGAAACTCTTTGCAATATGTCGTAAAATGGTACTGAGTAGTATATACATACATTTAAACCATTACACAATTATGTCAGCTATCAGAAAAAACAATTGAGTCCCATTACACGCGCCAGAAAATCATGCAGTCGTTTTGAGAGCCATTAAGATAAACATCCCATTATATATATTGCAGTCCTATTTGCGTGTACATGATTACACAAGTTTCAATAAAATTTCAACTCTGTAGTATTCCCAATAATTATTGAGAATTAATTGAATATACATTGTACTCTGAGACTCGTACAATAACAGCTTAAGGAAGAATAATGTGCAAAACATGCACCATGTCTTTTGCCATGCAATTTGCCCTGTTACGTGTACAATTGTACATCTGATATCATATTGTTTCTTTTGACATGTTCATGTATACATTTTCTAAAATCTATGTGAGGCATTTCTATAAAACGATAATTTACATGACAAATTGCAAGCGGTGATTGTTTTTATTTAATCAGACTGAGATACGCAAAAGAGACCAAAATAACTTACCTGGACAGAAATATTTTTGTCAGAAAGAGATTTCGTTCTAGATCAAGGGAAAGAACTGTCACTTATAATTACAATTTGCTGTAATAACATTGTAATTATATTACTTTTTTTAAATAGACTTTGCAGTGTTTGAATTTATTAAAATGCATGTATTCTCAAAGAAAATACACAAATACGAAACTACGCCTTTCGAATGTAAAATTATTACCGTTTGATTAATAACCGCTGCCACTCGTAAGTGACGAATGCCTCAGTAGTGATGTCTGTGACTAGTGTGTGTTGGTAGTGTATATGTGTGTGTGTACATGATTGTGTGTGTGTGTCGTGTGTGTGTGCGTGTGTGTGTGTGTGTGTGTGTGTGTGTGTGTGTTGGTGGTGTGCACTTCTGGGTGCTGTGGGGTTCGTTTTGGGGAGGCTGCGTTTTTGGTACGTGGCATTCCCTGTTTGATATTATTTTTGTTTTTTTGACAGTACAGGTTTGGATGCAAGATTTGCGCTTCACACATCAACTCCATGTGCTGAACATTTGTACCAAGCTATTGTAAAATCCTTCAATGCATAACAGAATTACAGTCTGCACATGACAAAATGGCTACAGACAGACGGTCAGACAGAGAGAAAAATGTGCATCACGTTGTCGCCATGTGATGAACACCTTTGCAGAGATACATTATGGTAATACTTCAATACTACAGTTGCATCACAAATGTATATTCTTTTATTTCCAACATTTCAACGCTTAGTGCGACTTTGACCATCAGGTTAGAGAGGCGGGACTTATGAAAAACACAGTTTTGCTGAGTAATTTAATTTCCTTCATTACATGGCAGAGTTACAGTTCGGGCGCGAATGTATGCACATAAACAGGATTTCATGACCTTAAAACTCTCATATGTGAATTGAACTTTCAGGTAGTGAAACGGGACTTGAACATGACTTATCACCTGCATGTGGTGAACACTTGTGCCAAATCTTCTGAAAGTGCTTCCATGCATGACAGAGTTACAGTCCGGATACGAATATGTCATATATTCAGGATTCCGTTATATTTAAACTGGAAGTATGACTTTGACCTTTGAGGTTGGAACGTAGGTCTTGCACGCAACAAGTTGGCTTGATATGCTGAACACTAGTGTCAGATTATTGAAAAATCTCTCTATGCGTGACAAAGTTACAGCCCGGACACGGAAAATGTGATCATGCACCTATGATGTGATTACATGTACTATAAGCTCGCCTTCGGGGAAATCAAAATCGACATTTACTGTATCCAAAGTTGCATGTATTATCATATTGCAGGAGCCTCATGAAGTAACTGATCCTCTCTGTCTCACAGCAGTATGTAATTGAATGATGCACAGATTGATGATTTTATGAATTTGCATATAATCGGTTACATGCAAAACTGTTATCTGGTTACTGTAAATAATGGATTCGCTAGATCCTGTTTAATCCGACACAGTAGGCCAATATATCATGGATGAAGAAATAGGTGGTCACGGATCCATTTATAACTTTATTAGCGTATTGAAATAGAATACTGGTACATAGTTCTGAGGTAACATTCGGGAGAGAAAAAAAGTGCACGGGAATTGACCTTTGAACTCACGTTTTATAACGTGATGTAACATCTCTTAAAGTTCATGAGATATCTTTATGTGATACAAAGATATAACATTTTGCGAAAGTCTTCTGAAAGACTATAAAATGTGATTAACCATGATGGCGATGACATCGCCAGTACAAAAACTGTTATCGAACATTTCTTCTGGCGTTATACTGGTACGTACAAGCCGTAAAAATATTCATCATGCAAGTCACTTTAAAAAGAATACAGATATTTTGTTTCCATTCGCTTTTACAATCTGAGAAATTTTATCCAACAACTGAAATAACTGATAACAGGAAAGAAATCTTTAACAACATTTTTACACCGCAATATTCATATTATTTCAATGTATATGTATTACATAACTAGATTTGTATTTATAGGATTATAAACATCATGTAAGCAGTTTTGAAGAACCTGATAAAAATGTATACAATATAAAAGTCACTTTCATACACGTCTCCATGGCCAAGTGGTCAAAATCGCCGACATAAAATGTAACCTCTCATAAATTTGATCCCGATATGTAGGCAGTTTCCTATGCATTATGAGTTTAGTACTGATCACCCTTATGTAAACTGTCGGCTTTAAATAATAGAAAAACTGTTGAAACTTGCAATAAGCAACTGCTTTATTACCTTGCTTAGTCTGCTTACTGTCCGCGGAAAAGTCAGCAATTTTTCTTGTCACATTTGACACCATCTCTTGCTGAATTATCAACATGAAGACCATACCTATAAGCAGACAAACACACAGCCGTATTCCTTGACTTCGTAGTACTTTCCTGATAATTCTTCCCATTTTAAAGCCACGTTTTCTATTGTCAGGTGAAATATTTATTTTCCGCAATCACTGTTTCAAATAATTAATGTCGATGTTCATAACTCCCGTTGGAATACAACTAAACATAATTATATGTGTAGTGTATTTCCTTAACTAGGCTTTCTCGCTCGATATCTATAAATACACACGTGAATAATATTTAAATACACATTTCTTTATGACAGATTAAGAAGCAAGTTTTGGCCTATTTGCGGTTGCCGTATCATAGGGTAAACAAGTAAAAAATTGCTGCAAGATGCAGCAAAGAGATGGTTGCACGGCCGAAAGAACAACAGATGTTTGTGATATTGTCTTGTATCAGTGAAGATGTATTTCAGAATTTATAGATGCTCCTGTTTATAAATATTCAAATTTTTATGAATGGTGTTCTTAAAGTACCATTCTTAATCGAGCAGATCGATAGAAAATGGTCAGTGACATTATGCATCCAATGAAGTGTACACAATGATGTGATCCTGAACTCCCGGAACTGCCTTATCAACTGTAGGAGAACAGTCATATGATCATGTCATTAATTGTCAACTGTAGTCCAAATAATTAGACTGAGAAAGTTGTCATTTTATGTTCAACATTCAAAATTCTGACATTTTACATCTTTTACTATCAAAGCCTTTTTCGACGTCTAAAGGTTTAGTATCAAAATGGTGTAGCATAACTTTCATTTATCAAACATGACAAAAGCGGTTTCATTTATACCCATATGAAATAAAAATTATTTTGCTTCAACTATAATAGGCAAAAATGATTTATAATCCATTATTACCCACGAAATGTCACTTCATTCTTTTAGCATCGAGTGTTTACATATGCTGTGCCACCATCTTGTTTCGGGCCAATGAAACTTGATCAGCGTCAGACCAAAAATATTTCCCTCCAAATGTCATCATTTGTAAATCGAGTTATTTTCATAATAATTGTACATTTTCTAAATTTAGATATCAAATAAATCAAATAAAAGATGGAAAAGTATTGATAAATTTTATTTCTCTGTACGGGATAAAAAAGGGTAAATTTCGTCCAAGAAATGTTTCTGATATGCAAATCATGTTTATACCAGGAATACCCTTGGTTATTACCGTGCCTCTATTGAAAGCTTTGACGGGCTGCATACTGGATTTTTAATTAAATCGGATTATTAACTACAATTAGCCTAAGGGTAAATATTAATTTTAATTGCTGTCACAAAGATTATTATTTTTATTTTTATTATTATTTTTCTTCACACTTGGTGTAGAACATGAAGAACTGTACATGACACTAGAATGTTTAAAAATAGCTCACTTAATAATTCGAAAAACCTTGGACAGCGCTACCTGTCGAGTGTAGTAGCATATGTACACTGTTATGTGTAGTAAATTCGCGCCAAAAGTCACATGGTCTATTGTTTACATTTTACGTCTTGAAGAACTTCAATTTATACGCATTAATAACATACATCAAAATGTCGGCTTTATATAATCCTTTAAAAATCCGTAACTGAGCAAAAAGTCTTCACAATCGTCCTACTTATTTTTGTCAATTTATAAGTAAGTCATCACTTTGGGCGACTTGCTAAAACTTTAGTTTAGTCTACAATATCAAACAACGCATGTGAATTAACACTCAAAATGCATTGCACTCAAAATGCATTGATAACAAAAACATAATAAATTGTTGGTAATAACTAACCTTCTTTACAGAATCCACTTTAAATTTCCAAATTTCACTACGTAAACAGGTGACGTGATGTGTAAAGCAAGAATGATTTAAGAAATAATTTTCAATAGGCATGCGCGAATAACTTGAAAGGCTGAAAGGATCAAATCCGATTGGAAGTGCAAATATATGATCCACCAAGCAGCAAATAATCCACCAAACGGCAATGAAATAATAACAATTTCATTTTTGTGGCGATTAACACGTGAGAATTTTAATGAGAATTTTACTTTTCGAGTGAAGAACGCAATTTTACAGAAAAATATGACTCGAAAGGAAAAAAATGGTCAAATCCGAATCCATGGCACATTCTTAAGCCACTACTATATGCCCGGCCCTGATGGGCCGTGCAATAAATATTGCTACATGTACGTTAACTAAGGAATGATAAAATTTGTTTTCTGTGTTTTATCGTTGGGTAAAACATCAGTCAGGATTTCGGATTCTTAGTAATCAAAATAATATTACAAGTGTTTCAAACACGTCATTTTCTTTAAGATCTTTTTGAACGGGTAGCGGTACATCAGAAACTAAAACATGAAATGCAACTGGGCGTGTTCATGTACTTACATCGCGACGTTAAGAACATGCCATGGCTTTTCGTTAAATAAAATGAAGGTTGTTCCCTTCGCGTTTATATACGAAAACAACCATGTTCCTGTTCCAAAATGCGGCGGCAAAATGCTTTCAGTGTTTCTGATTGAAACAATCTTCAGAAAACAAGGGTATGCTACACCGCTACTGTTACAAGACGAGAATAGACCTGCTCATATTTTGTTACCTATCGCCTGACAATGTGATTATTGACATTTTGTCACATATTAATACATTTAATAAATTAAATAATTCAGTCATTTTGCATGTTTATCATATCTCTAATTTGTAACGGTACTTCACGTTCTATGGGAAGAATGAATAAAAATAACTTGACAATTCAACTAATAAAATCACACTTTCTGTTTTATTAACATACATGTATTTTCAACCTACAAACTACCATGTGGCAATTTCACACGAATTTCTTTCAATTACATTTTATACATTATTATTACAATGAATGTTCTGTTCTGCTGTGTTGTACCAATCGTATTATGGTAAAATACACATACTCAGTATATACAAATAAATTAAAGTCCCTGGACCACGTTGACAAGTAGCTTTTGTTTTACCAAGAAAGATGTCTTACCGTCGGAAATTACCTATATTTGTATCAAAAGCATTCATAACTTTACTTTTTAAATCGATGTACATGTTAGAAATATAGAGCATTTTTTATCAATGACTTTGCAAAAAAAAGGCTGCCTGGCAACTCTTTTCATGAAAAGGCGACTTAAATACACAAGAAATGAATATGTCAACATTGTTTTAGGATGAATAAAACATGGTTGTATCATTATCTTATCATAATATTCATTTTACAATATCAGTAAATTAAAAAAGATCCTGGGACTTTAAATTAAATACATAATAGCGACATTTTCAAACTAACAAAAAACTAAGACAGTAGGCTTACATTAGTACATTAACTTGATATCGCAGATTCAGTACCATTACTGATTACTATTTATGGTGACTTTTATATTCCAAACTGATATGCACATAATGTGATGTTTGTAATTGTTCATAAATTGAATTATAGAAACATTAGTAAACTAATATATGCAGAAACCTAGTCTAAGAGATATTAGCAACATCTAACAAGTTGCATTTAACGGCTTTCTTGAATTGTCCTGTTTTAGTTATCTGCTTTAGATGAACAGGCAGCGAGTCCCAATCTTTAATTATACTTAATAAAAAGTAAAATATATACATACATACCAAATTTAAATGAAACTCTGCTACATATACTTTCTTACAATAACATGGTTTTAACACTCTCATGTATCTGAAATAGATACGTCCATACTTCCAATTTTGACTGCACTACTTTTTTCACAGCTGTGTTCACTGAAATGACACTGAAAAGTTCACAGTGCAGATCGCTGATGTGCATGCTGGGCGTGGAATGCACTAGTTGCTAGCAGGGTGATAGTTAATAAAACACTTTGTTATTTTTATTTCCACTCGAACTAATGACCTTGAAATTGATTAATGAATGACGACGTCGAATGAAAAAAAATCAAACCCACGTAAATCAATGCTCATAATAACTGGGCCAACGTATAAGCGCCCAAAGAAAAAAGATTGTCTTCCAAAGGTCTTTAGACCTTTATCTCTATGCTATAAAATCTCTTCAATCTAAAATACAAAACGAAAAACACACGACGATTTATATTAATACAAGATATAAAATTGCTGACAATATGAAATAGAATATAATGCAGAAATAAAAAAGACGCTAAAAAGACACTAATGTCGCTAACCTTTGTCCACTGTAACTTTCAAAAAAACTTAAATCCAACTAGGATGTCATATTTTGAAATACAATCATAATTTGGTAACTATATGATAGTTTTCTCAAGACAATATACGCGTTGATTTTACAGATAATTGTAAGGGTTTCTACAAATACTTAAAATAGAAATTGCCCATCTATATTTCTTGAGCATTTTTTGTAGATGGTTTTTCTTTTAAAGTAATTTAGAAATCTGAAATAAACATGTAAGAGTTTTTCCTATAGAAATAAATAATTATGTGTATAGTTGTTTTTTATTACTTTACGAGTCAACATCTTTTGATGAGCTTGACTACATAAAATAATCCCAAAAAGACACATCATTTCATTTCTAAATCTGACAAATGGTATGTACAGAAAATTGTGTACATTTTCCAAACGAGCGTGGTGTGAACACCATACATAACGAAGTTGTTTCTAGGGTGCTGATTTGTCAATATTTATATTTAACGATCAAGTAGCTTGATTGCTATGAAGTTTCAAAACAACTGACACATCTTCTTCAGAGATGATTCCATTTGGAGAGGAGACGGACCGTGGACATACAACAATTATGACAATCAAACAATAGTTCGTACGATGAGTTGAATAATGGAGGACCAATACAATTACAAAAATGTACATACTAAAGTTTAGTAACTCTGAGAAAAGCAACACTATCAGGGATGTCAATCAGATTTGACACATGCATTATAATTTGATCTATATTAATAAATTAAGTACGTACAAAAACGAAACTTCGAAATATATCAAAATAATCAAACATTTTATACAGGTTTTATATCATCACTCTTTTAGGCAACTTGCATACTAATACGACGAGTATACCTCTCGGTGCAACTTGGTACATTCCCACTACCGATTATCCTAAATTGGTTTCTGTAACTGTAGGAAACAGTTACCTTTTAGTTCAATTAAACTCATTGAATAATGATGTAACGTTTATCTAATTGGTCATATAATATGCATTGAAATCAACTTGGAAAACAAACACCCGAGCATAAGTGAAAGCAGCGTGACTCGCGGGGTCGAGGCATCTGAAAATAACAAACATAAGCATTGAATTGAGTAGCAACATGCAACTGAGAGTAATTTGCCGAATGTTCGATTTAAAAGCTACGGCTGCTATTCCCACCCAGGCAAAATATGGACTTTCAAATATGATACTTTATTATGTTCTTCTTGTTACATTTTTAGTATTATCATAATGCATGTTTTGGCTTCTTACACTGAGTCGGCTTATAAAGTACGTGCTAAGATAGCCTAATGTATCTTAAATGTTGAACAAAGACTTAACGTTTCAATTATTTCTGTTTGTTTTTGTTTTGTGAATATTTCCAGGTTTTATCATTTAAAAGATTCACCATTAACAATAGCACGAATCAACTTACTGTTCTCACAGTCAGTCCCCTCAAATCCCTCAGCACACGTACAATTATAACTTCCTTCTAAATTCATGCACGTGGCACCATTCTGACAAGGATCAGACGTTGAACACTCGTCGGTGTCTACAAAATAAAGACATCATAGTAAATTATATCAAAGCATTTTTTTTTATTTTTACGTGTATCAATCAATCGAACCTGAGAATATTGGAGGCAGAATGTTTGCAAAAAAAAACAATTTCACGCCGATATTGTCTTCTTTTTCAGCATTTTTATATATTGCTCGGAAGCCGAGTACTAAAGGTTTCTTGCAAAGAATTTAAAAACTGACTGGAATTGAGACTTTGGCAAAAAAAAGTTTGAAGAGAATTATCGAAACATACCATGTATTATTTACAAACAAATGTACACTTTCAACAAGCTAATTTAATGTCCATTTTGCTTCTTATTGACTGGTAGACTTGTAGCCGAGTTTGCAATTTATTGTTTACCTGCACAAGTATTCCCATCGCCGCTGTAGCCTGAGTTACAAGCAGTAAAATATGTGGCTTCCAGAGTGTAAACAAGCTTAAATTAAAGCAAGTTTTCCATGCTGTTTTCTGTTATGATTAGGCTTAAAAGCGAATAAAACAAAGATCTAGTGGTCGTACACATTGGTTTTGTTTACTTATGATTGCTACAGAAATATAGCCTCCAGATTGTCAACAATGCCAAATAGAGCAAATTTCAATGCATCTCAGGCGATAACTCTGCACATATAGCTCCGATCTCATCTATTACATTTGATAATGATTGCCTAATAATGTGGCTTCCATAATGTAAACAATGTTAAATATGACAAATTATTCTCTTTCAGGGGAAACAACTCAAGAACTGCTGGTTTGATAGCCCCATACATTGTACCTAAGTTTGAATAGAATTGCTCCAGAAATGCTAGTGTTAGCGAAGGAATTGTGAATGGACGACGAACAATCGTGGATTCTCAAAACGGCTGGACTGCTTAGAAATCTGTCCTAGCAGTATATTCTAACATCAAAATGGATCATGGATCAAGTTTACAGTTATTTGTTTTTATCAAATTAATAAATATTCAGTGAATTAACTGTCATACTTCAAATCAACGAGTTACGTCTAGTGCTATAAGACGTTACTTAAAGAACTAGTTTAATATCTTCTTCTATTTGAATAAGAATAATAGCATACTGCCAATTGTTTGTTCTCTTTAACTGATTCTAGTTTCGTTGTATTATATAAACTAAACGAGAAACAAATGACAAATCAAAAGGAAAATCGCTAAATGTTAATGACTGTTACATATCAGTATTGGTCACTTTTAGGAATAAAACATTATTGTGTGTTTATTTGTTATTATATCTTTTCTATCAATCTTCACGAACTTTGAAGCAAATTTGAGTAAACAATTGCGATAATATTTCGTTAAATGTCATTTATTTTTATTAATGTCCCAAGTAGTTTGACTTGGTATGTCCCGTTGTGAGTGATTCAAGAAAAGACAACAGTTACTATAGATCTCGTGGCATTTGAAATTGCCACCAAAAGCATGTCTTAAGCTGCATGATTCTGTATATTTGTAATTATATTAACGAAAGACACAAGTTACTTTTACACTTAACACAGTCTCTGCTAACCACATACAAGTTTCAGGTATACATATAAATATATATTTAAGTTATTTCACTTGAAGAAAACTGTTTAAAGAATAAACACATTGAAAATATTTAAGACTTATTAAATAAATTTGACTATTTGAATTAAACGAATCATTGCCAAGCATCTATAATCCATATCTGACGAAAACTTGAACTTGGTACTAAATGTTAAGAGTCGAACAGCTCAAAACACGTGTGTATTGTCTCTTGGAATTATTCCTGTCGCGAAACATACTTCACTAAATGTTACTCAAAGAGATGGGTATTACTTTTACAGTATTTGACTGTACAAGAAATTTAATCACTGGAACAACCTGAATTACAGGCACGCACTACTTATACACGCTTCATTTGCGTTACAGTTGTCAGGTTCAATACAGGGTAAATATAAATAAATATTGGACATTGGACATTTCGGCGTTTTATTTATTTATTTTTTTTTTGTTATAAAATTTTGGCTACGTGCACTCGCAACAATTGAAAACACAACACACATATTACTTGATAACTATTTTATTAGAAGGGACATGACAATTATTAGCATATTCGTCGAACTCAATAGATCGTTAAAAGACAATACAGAGCACTCATTTCTTTTCCTCGTGCGCCTCGTGCACATTGACCGTGTGTTTCGTTAGGGTTCAACTTGATTCGAACACTTCTGTCGAAATTTTGGATTATTTCAAAATTATATTATGCCTAGGTTGAATAACGATAACAGAAACCGGATTTGGGGACTTTTAGAAAGTGGTGTGATACAATATGAAGTGGCTGGACCTTCGCGGTTGGTACAGCGTTACAATGGGAGCTATTCCCGCTATTGACGTGTTTTAGTGACATGCTTGGAAAACAATTGATTACGGTATGAAACTAAGATCAGTTTGATGAGTGTTTTAATTTTTACAAATGGAATCAAGTTTAAAACACTATAGTTTGTAATTTAAGCAAGCACAATCTCTCCTAGTAAGCTGAAATAGACAATAACAAAACTTATCAAAAAGAAATGTATTTTTTCTACGGGCGAAGTTATGTGCACTTGAGGTTATGTGCAGGGAGGAACACGCTCAAATATTCAATCAAGATGATTTAGGCAAATAATTATTTTTTCATTGAAATCGATATAGATTTTAGCTTCCCTTATGTATACTAATGCATGAATCACTTCGCACTACGCACAAGATGTACGTACGGCAACTTCAGTTCGTTCACATGATGCATTCAATACGAAATGTTTGAGAACATGCAGCAAGATATTCCATTACAGTATTAACCTGTGCAAGATGTTCCATCACCGGAATAGCCTCAATTGCAGGCACATGTAAAACTACCAGCAGTATTTGTACACGCTGCATTCGCGTCACAGTTGTCAGTGTTATCAGCGCACTCATATGTTTTTTATAATCATTGCAAACACTAGATTAAAATATTGTGTCATAACTGTTCGAACCTTTACTTCTGCTTTGAAAAAAATTCCTAGTTTCATTTCACAACACAGCTGTTTATGTAACTTGCGACGACCACACAGGGGCTGTGTTTATAGTCAGTATTGCCGTGTATTTCTAGTAAAATATAAGCTTTTTTTCCGTTGTCGTGCAGTGTAGACATTGACATATCACTTATCTGAGCAACCCTTTGGAGGTTGTTGCGTTGACTAGGCGGTTTAACACATTGATAGGCGTTATCGCCGTATGCACAGATTTGAATCATGACGTCTGCTTCAGAAAAAATTAAAATATATCTATAATGACACATACTCATTGTTAATACATGTCGTATTTTTTAATTTTACTTAAGTCTGCATTGCCACGGGAATGCGTACGATCTACTACCAACCACGCTCTTTCATAATCTTCTAAACGTCGAGTAATAAATATTTCGCATAGAGGCACTTTTGTTCCGCAAATATCAAAGGAATTTTAATTAAACTACAATTCAACCTGTGTAAGTGGATCTACCTTACGTAGCTAATGTTGTTTGCTATCAAAATCGGCCATTTTGTACCAATATACCTGTATTTAAGTATCTAAATATTTCTAGCCATTTCAGGAATAAAATCTACATCTATTGTCACGTTGCGTTTTGTTAAAATCTTTTCAAAATGCATCGATAATAGTATGTCATTACTTACGATATTGTACTTTCCGTAATTTGTGTGAAATAACGGATTATACGAATGTGATATCTGTTTCACTTCGCACTACTCGAAACATGTGTGAATGTTCCGGCGACAAAACGGACTTACTTGATGCAATAAGGAGAAGAGATGGTACCCTGCAATGTTTTCTCTGTATAAAAGTTACCTGTGCAAGTAGTTCCATCACCGGAATAGCCTGAATTACAGGTACATGCAAAACTACCAACAGTATTTGTACACGCTGCATTCGCGTCACAGTTGTCAGTGTTATCAGAGCACTCATCCACATCTAGTAGAGAAAAAAATGACATGTTTAGGGGTTTTTTCTAAGCATTTTATTCGAAGCTTTTTTACAAGTAATCTCGCGCGCTATGAAGCCATTCTCCACATTTGATAGTTAGCATGATTTTCACAACTGTCTACTAGTATTCTTTTTAAAATTTTAAATACATCTTAGAAAGTATTTAGAATAGTTCGTGTTTTAATTAGCAACAACGGATTAAAATGAATATCCTTTCTAGCAATTAACACATACGAGACTCTTACTACTAGCACATGTGTAATTGAACATATTAGATGGATACTATAATTATAATAAAAATGTTATTTCAGAAATGTTCTATCTAGTTCAGATATAAGGCTCTTATGACGTCACTTATAGATTTTTTTCCGTTTAATGTTAGGAGTATATAATTAAAATATTATTTACATGTGCTTTTTATACATAAATAGTTTTAAATACATTTATATTTCATTTTTGTTTTCACGACTACATTAACATTAAGTGAGTAATTGTGCCTTATCTTGGGGAATGATTATGAAATTATGCTATTCCAAACCTGTGGAGCATGTTGCATCTTCATATCCTGAACATGTACAGGTGCCGTCCATTACACAAGTTCCACCATTTAAACATTCTTCAGCTCCACCATTGTTACAATCTTCATGAACAAATATATGTAAAACCAATAAATCTCATTCTTACACGTAAAGATCATTCTAAATTTATCTTAAACTGAGGTAATCAGTATGAATGGAAATTATCTAAAAAAAAGTAAATATAATATTTCAAAATATGGATGCGGATACTTTTGTTCTTCAGCACTATATTTGATCAACGTAAAATCTTAATTGCAACGATGAGCTGCAAAAATAGCACAAGTAGTTATTACTGTAAAAGTGACACATATATGTAATCTTATCGAATGAGGAGCATTTAATATTGGTAAGTCAATATAATGCCGGCACCATTTAAAAGCGGAAAAAGCTATAAACATGCAAGAACATGCATCAATATCCATGTGAATTTCGTATTTATAATTACCAGTGTTAGCAGCAATAAGACAATTCACATACCTGCTTGAGAACTCCTTATTAACATTAAGGCAACGAGGAGTACAGAGGAGAAGACTTTCATGAAAAACTTGCCCTAAAAGTAATTCGTTCACTCGCTTTATACATGTGATGGGATGGTTAGCATGTTAGTAAGGTAATAACAAGCATTTTGAGTTTAACATACATATTTTAAAAAGCCTGTTAGTGTTTATACAAATCAAATTTTTAAAAACGTATTGATTAAAGTAATTATCTGCATTTTTCGTTCGCATATACGGACGTAAAACCATAAAATCGGAACTTAATATAACCCTAATGTTAGCATTAATATTATTATTGCTCAACATGATCACAGATGTATTATCACTTCAGATAGTTTGTTTAACATATCAACACAGGCATATCTAGAGTCTATAGTCTGTCACTAATGCTTCAGATTGAGAATTACATTGTAATTACAGTAAACAAACGTTTATTGAACGGAAAGCAATTTGTATTTAATGAAAGTGATTCGGCCGTTTTTCCTGTTTCAATGTTATAATACTTTAAAACATGTCTTCAGAAAAATCTCACTTTTTCAAGTTCCGATTCAAAAATTCAGAAAAGCAAGCAGATATACTCAAATAATCTCACTTAACAATTTTTTAAATACATGTATTTAAATAATTATCCTGTCTCATCTCTATTAGTTTTTTTTCTTAACATTGCGCTGTTTCATTGAAATGTATCAGTCATTTACTCATTTTGTTCGTCCTACGCTTTAACAAGGAGGAAGTTTAAAACGTTAGTTAAAATGAAAAGGAAATAATTAAAAATTAAGCCTATGAAACAGTTTTATAACTGTGAGTATCTATATTAAAAAACTACATTTATTAATATACGTTCATCATTAGTCATCAATAATTCGATTGATACGAGTATCAATAGCTTTGTTCTGTTGAATTTTAAATAATATTTTTGGCAACTAAATTGGTCAAGGTTTAAGAGTGTATCTATTTTAAATCAGACTATGCATAACATATTTTAGACACCTATAAACAAGTACATATATCAGATTATTGGCCATCGTTCATCAGTGCATACAATAACAGTAAACGAATTGTACTTATTATCGCATTTTAAATATCTTCTGATAAAAGCAGTCTTATAGTTTGGGGTAAACAAAAGTTGTTTATCTTAATGAATTAACGAAGAACATTACGGTACGTTTATGATGATTATACAGTTACGCAACAGAAGTGTCTATTATTATTGTGTCAGTACACTAGCTATTATATGTTACATGCCAACTTTTTACAGTACTATTAATTATTTTATTGTTATATAGTTGCAAAGTGTATATTGATATATATATATATATATATATATTTGATAGCCATTCCCAAGCCATTTATTATTTCCAAAAGTTAATCACATGATTAATCCATTCTACCAAAAGGACCCATTCATCCCACCCATATATCCCATCCCTTCACCTTACAGCTCATCTGTCATCCCAATAAATCAATTTCATCTTCACAACCATCGTAACATCCATCTTACCACCCGACTTGCCAAACATTCATCTTACAATCCATCCCACCATTCGTCCATTCATCCCTCCATTCATCCATCCCACCATCCGTCATGCCATCCTACCATCTATTACATCATCCGTCCCGCCATCCTACCATCCATCCCATCAACCGTCCCGTCCTTCTACCATCCATCCCGCTATCTTACTATCCATCCTTGTTACGATTATTATCATCAGTGACTCATTTTAACATCATAGTTGCCTTAATTCTGGAATGTTTAATGTACAAGTGAAAATGTTATTGTAGTCTCTTGTTCATCTTTACTGAATGGCCATTTACATTTTTCATGTTTTATACATGAATTTTTATGATGTATTCTAAATGGAGACTTTAATAAATTAAATAAAAAATAACGTAATATGATCTATAAATTATATCAATTACAACGTTACTAAACAAATATTAGAGATCAAATAAAAAATTATAAAGAATGAACAGAAAATGAGTTTAACGCTCATTTCAGTCGTACTTCAGTCATTTTTACATGCGGGAGGTTTACCTTACCATCGTTCCTCAGACGAAACAGAACAGGAACTCTATCCGACGTAAGAAACTCTATCCAAACCTCTCACATAAAGAGACATGGTCGATAGTAGGGCCCGAACACATGACCCTTTAGAGGTTAGATCGGTTTCTAGTCAGAGACTCTAACTACTCGACCACGGATTTTATCATTTCATATAAACGAATTAAATCTTCTGCTGGTATCCGTTTATGGAATGGTTGTAGACCGGTCTTTAACGTCACTGTTACATTACCCAACAGTTACAGTATAGGTGTTTAAGGTTTATGTAGCATGCATACCATTACATTTACGCTATTCAGGAACGTTCTATGGTATATAATTATTTTGTAAAAGGTAACGATTGTTTTAATTAGATAAGCACTTTAGAATGAAAATAGGAAGAACTCAAACCAAAGATCATTTGATAGACTTAGAACCACAATATAATTTGTCAGAAAATTCCAAGGGCATATGTCATACTAGTATACTCCCCTTATACATTAATCATTCCGATATCTTTTTACATTTGTTGTGAATTGAAGGTAAAAAGGACGAACCCCGTTCCAGACAGTGCCTTATTTCAAATAATATACATACACTTTTATCAAATTTAATTTCAAAGTGAAAAAATTGTCAGAGTATGTATGTATGATGGAAGTGTCTCCAGGTCAGGACCTCGATACTTTAAGTCTGGAGATCCGGACGCGGACCCGTATACTAACTATATAGAGCTCTATTGTGAGATAATTATTTGTATTTACGTTATTCAAATTCATTGACAAGAGGGCCATGATGGCTCTATATCCCTGGCCTGAGTGAACAGAGAAGATAGGCGATACTTAGAAAAATACACGGGATGTGACAATCGGCCCGCAAGGAGCATAATGGCACGAGGGCTTTAGCCCGAGTGCTATTATGCGACAAAGGGGCGACTATACGTCCCGGCCCGGCTCAGTCATGAATTAGCGTCTATAATACATACAATGTATATTACGTTTTTACTCAGTAGTCTATCATAAAATGTGCAAGAGTTACTAATCCTAGAATAAAACTAGTAATGCACACATCATGTTCATTCAGTGATGATTTAAAGTTTGTGTTTTCCCTCACTACACGGCCATTCCTTGAGTTTTTTTATCGTTACACGTCATCTTTTTCCTAGCGTTGACGATATTTTGTACTTTCGATAAACTCGTGTGTGTCTTGTAACACTTATTATTTAACATCTATTTTCTATTACTTTGTTTTTAATGATCTCTTTTGATGGTGTGGCACAGTCAACAAGTTCTTTCGGGTTGTTGTACCCTAGGAAGTAGTTCTTTGAAATTTGAAGTCTCCATTTTAGAGCTGTTTGTGGATGGCTTGATGAAATGTAAATTGTATTTATTGTTGTTTTGTAAATATTTGGCCATTTCTGATTACTTTAACAGTTGTTTTGTTTGTCTTCTTCAGGACTACATTTTGTGATGGAAGAGTACAAATATTACTCCGCGCCGGCATACAAGACAGGGGGCATAACCTTACGTTAACAGTTTACACTAAAGACCGGTGCAGTCTGATGTAATCGTGTCCAACACAGTCTCGGCCATGATATAACATTTGTAATTTCTATTTTCCAAAAACGAAACACCTTTCGACTGTGTTATTTACACTGGTTATACGTATGTCTTCGCACATAGAAGCCCTTATATAACATGTAGTCTGTATTTGCTTTTAGCAAATAGGTATATTCTTGGTGTATGTTGCTCAATTATACTTAATTGATAATAGAAAAAGAGAAAACGAAAACAAACATAAAATGGAAAGAAATTTATGTCATCGACAGGATTCAGACCATTGATCTGTAGGTCTTAAAGCCACAACTAAGAGCCTACATATCTGGACAGCGTTTTATCAACATGTCGCAGTCAAAGACAAATCTTTGTCGCAGCACTTGTTCAACGACATTGTCGTACGACCGTTTTATGAAAGGTGTCGCAGGATCCATGTCGCTGCAATGTCGCAGACTTTGTCGTAGACCGTAATTCACGCGAGACACAGTCAAACCACCTGTTTCCTGTGACGTCATTTTCCCGGTATTGCCAAGTTTTGACCAAAAGTCAATACAAAAGTATTATTAAAAGGGAATGTAGAGCGAGAAGAGATAAACGGCAATGCTTAAGAAATTCCGTGTGCAAACAACAATTAAATCTGGATCATTTGCTGTCAAAATTATGTAATTGATTTCGCAGAAGCCAAAATGTTTTAAAGATAATTGAACTAAAATTTGGACATGACATTAACAGATCTGATATTGAAGTTGGCAGCCTACTAGGTAACCGGTATTCCAATATTTGGAGGTTTTCCTGTTACGTCATGGACGAGGAACAGTGCCTGTAGCAAACTCATCGTAAATGGAACACCTATTTTGACTACTTCAAAGGCCAAAGCTCAGTTGTTTATAAAATATTCTGATATAAAAACCAAATGCACAGCAATAAACATTTGTATGAAGTTGGTGACACAAGGTCAATTTGTAAAGGAGCAGTAATCGGGACGTCATACAGAAAAGAGGTCAAGCCTGGTCCATAATATAATCATGCTGAAACCGAACCTTCATTTATCCAAGTACAGTCACGACATATGCAGGATCAAGATGATCATACTTATGTATGAATTTATGAAAGTGTTTTTTTTTCTAATGATAAATATGTATGAAGTAATATGAGTGCAAGCAACATTTACCATGATAACATAAACACCCATTTGATACTTGTACATTGATTGAAAGCAAAGGTGTCCTGGTTCTTTCAGCAATGTTAAACTTTCTTGACAAACATCCTACATGTCCAGAAGTCTGAGGCTTTACTTCATGTACCATATGGACCCTCCAATGTTTAGGTTTTAATACATATCAGCAAAACGTTTGCTATTTCAGTGTCACATTTTCATAATTACAGTCAAATTAAAATCAACTTTTCTGTTGCTATAGACAATTTGGAACAAAACTATTTACAGTATGTGGGCATGGATAAGTGTCAAAGGGAAAATGCAATAACGCCATTGAAGACCAGAAAAACGTGGATAGTTCTTCTGGAGAAAGTACCCAAACAATTATCTGAGAAGTCATGAAAAGAAAGTGCTTTATTGCCAAATTATTAGTACAAGTGAATGTAATTTTTGTTGTTTGTTTACTTTGGCAGTTGTAACAATAGCTGAGATAAAATATTACAATGAAATCTAGCTTCGAGTTGATAAAATAACATGATTCCAATTTGACCATGGAGTAGGGGTAACGTGCCTTAGACATTTTAAAAATGATTACATATTGACCCTCAGTACTAAAACTTAATGGTTAGTTTTCTGTTGAGATTATGTATATGTAAAGTAAAGGGTGAGACGTTCAAACAAGTTATATTCCACATGGGCAGTAAGTAAAACCGTTGAAAATATATAACAGTCCAGATCCTTTTCTCTAGCTTTATCATGTAACAATGCAAATGCTGTCAAAAGGATTCAGAAAACATTTGCTATATTATCAAATACCATCGTCGGAACCCCCGTTAAATATTTTGTTACCACTCCTGTAGCAAAGTGTAAAGAGGGTCATGGGTATGCGACAATTAACAAATACATTGTACATAATGAAATACATATTAAAACAAATGTTTTCTTAATCCTTTTGTGTTGTTACATCATCAACTTACATGAGTCTGCTATCTCTTAATTTATGATATGTAAACAAGCAAATGCAGTGAAATAATTAAGCAAATAGCTGAAAAAGAACAACTGGCAAGAGTAATGGTCTGTCTGTTTCAGAAATAAAAAGCATTTTAAAATTCCACCAACCCATTGGGGCCTCATCTCTGAGGGCTAATTCTTTTTTCAGCATCTCAAATTAATACACAACTTAATTCTTATCAGTTTAATTAAATCAGTACTTTATAAACAAAAAACTTTAACCAACACTCACGCCAGGGTGAGTACATTTTGTACAATATTCTTCAAATAGTCAATCTACTAAGGGACAGAAAACATCAACTAAATAATGATATTCTCACAAAAACACAGTTCAATCCACTAGTAAAAATCAACTTAAAAACTCATGATAATTTAATACAGTTAAAAAGTATCAATGCAGTTTGAGCAAAACAATTGAGTAAATAGTAAATATTAAAATGTAAAGTAGGAGTGAAAAATGTCCTAAAAAAATTCATGTACCTATTAAGCTTGTTGCACTCCTACTATTAAATTTAAAAACAAAATGTACAAGGTTACACTGTATAAAACAACTTGAGAAACAAAATTTAATGTCAGATAGCTCAGTTTGATAGAGCAACCCATGCTTAGTGCCATGTTAAATGCTATGGGGAGACTTGGGTTCAAATCCCAATCTGATTTTCTTTTGTTATACAGTCATGTAGTTTATATAGTATTGATTGTGAATTAAAATTTAGTTTTACTCTTACCTGTGAAACTGGAGTGCATCAAGTTGATATCAAAATAAATGTTTATTTCTATTGTCCAGCTTATTACATTACAATAAGTTTTATTTCTTTTCATGAAAATGTGCATGCTTAAGCTCTCAATACCTAGACAAACTTTGTAACTCCAGCATCAAACTTTTGTAACTTAATTTAATAAAAGTCATGTGCACATACTTGCCTGTACAAACTGAGAATGCTCACTAATCTCTATCAGAATTTAGTCGCTGTAGTCCTGATATCACATGTACAGATTATATTGTAATTACTGAAGTTCTTCACCTGCTACTGCTATCAAGCAAATGTGAAGTTCTATTTTGAATAAGTTTGGTTTCTTCATTTTTTATTAATTTAGTAATTATCATTTTGATTCAGTTAAATGAAATCAATCAATCATCTCTGGAACCGGAAGAATTATCTTGATCTTGTTTGTAGCTATACTTGCACCACTATTACAAGTTTATGCACACAGCAGTCATGGCTCTGTTTGTCGGTTAAGATTCGACATTTTCATGAAAGACAATGGCAAGGATCTTAAGGATGAGCCGATTGTCTATCTATCTACTGATATCATAATGAATTCTTTTCAGAGCTCTTACCATTGTAGAGCAATGAACATTTTTTTGTTTTAAATCTAAACAGTATGATATCTGACGGACCTATATACTTTATTTAGGTCCGTGGATATCTGCAGTTTTAAAATGCACAAATAAAGACATTAGCATACATTGGTTTATTGAAGATTAAGATAAAAAAGGAGGGTCAAAAGTGTGTTCCTTCTACCTGTGCAATCAGTAGGTAGCGAAAGTAAACCCTTGCCCTGACCGTTATATTTCTAAAATGGAATTGTTGATCATTCTATTTGGGCATATGCATTGTGTTCAAAAGTGTTAAGTGAAAATGTTTTACTTGATAGCAAGCAGTGCTGAGAATGTAATGACATCTGATTATGATCTGCACTAGCTAAAACAACTTCAGCGTATCAGGTTTATACGCTTGACAAAAAACAAAATACAAAAAAGCGGCATTGAAGTAATTCCAGAGGAGAAAAGTCTCAAGTCCCCAGCTGGGATCAAACCCTGACCGCCAGCATGGAAAGCGGACACCACAACCATGTCGTTAAAGGGTTAAGCCAACAGCAAGGCTGTTGGAAGTGACCAATTACCACAGCATTTAGAGTTTTGGGAGCCAGAACTAGATATGCACTGGTCATAACGACCATATCATTTACTGCCAGTATTAAAAAAATTAACATTGATAATTATGCTACCAGGAGGTATAGGCCATTGCTGTAAATGCACATGCAAGCTTGTTTACTGTAGAAAAAAATTGATCGAATTTATGTGAAAACAAGATAATTTTCCATGCCTCGACACTAACGGGGTCCCGGGATCCCGAGGACCCCAGATTTTAGTTAGGGACACAAATTCTGACAGCTGGGTGTTCCTCCTGGATCCCTCTTTTTTATGAACGAAAATGAACACTTTTATTACTCCATTTGTTCACCGAGCCGCGAGCTTTGATCCGCGGGAATTTTCTCTCATGTGTCATGAGTCTCGTACGGTGGCACAGAGGTGACATGTGTATGTTTTTATTTATCTCGTGCACACGACATACTAAGTCGTGCGCACGAGATACTATGTCGTGCGCACAAGATACTATGTCGGGCGCACGAGATAATTAAGTCGTGCGCACGAGTTACTAAGTCTTTCGTATGGAAGCGCATATACGCCACCATTTGCTAGTTGCAACTTGCTAATTATTCTGTCAGTGTGCGATATCATTCTGACATGAAACATAGTTTTCAAGACATGTGACAATAATTTTAGGTGAAATCGCTGTATTATCATTACATTTGGCGATATATTAAATCAAAAAGCGTTAATATTGTGCATATTCAGTAATCTTTGCATGAAAGTTTACTTGAATATCAAGCGTCACTTGAAAACGTCAAACTGCAGGCGTTAATATCGTGCATTTAAGAGTACTACTAAAAAAACGCGCAATTCGGAATACTGCTAAGACATTGCGCAATACTGTTTAGACATTAACGTTGGAGTGAGAAATTATTACGTGATATCAGACCCACATGCTCAAGCGCGCAACGAAAATTATTTACGCCTGAAGTTCTATTTATAAATACACACGTGGATAATATTTAAATACGCATTTCTTTATATCAGTTTAAAAGGAAATAGCAACTAGCAAATGTTGACCTTTATGCGTACCGTACCGTCAGGTACGATAATTAAGGAATGATAAATATGTTTTCAGGATTTCGGATTCGTCGTAATCAAAATTATATCACAAGTGATCAAAACACGTCATTTTCTTTAAGATCTTATTGAACGGTTAGCGAGTACATCAGTAACTAACACATGAAGCGTAACTGGTCGCGTTTGCTTAGTATACTAACATCGCGACATTAAGAACATGCCTTGTCTTATCGTTATATAAACTGAAGATTGTTCCCTTCGCGTTTATATACGAAACACAGCCACTTGTGTTAGACTTACTGTTCATACACCTTATATCTTCCAGATAGTAATTTCCATTTAGGATTCAATTTTGTTGTGCTTCATACAGAATTACTTTAAGAATATATGTGTTAAGAGGAGATGTAACGCGTTTGCTAATTAAGCTTACGGTAGTTCGCATATATTTATTTAGTGCCGTCAGATTTTGCGGTGACGTTCCTGTTTCTGAAAGCGGCGCCAAAATCCTTTATTGTTTCTGATTAAAAACTATCCTCAATAGACAAGGGTATGATACGCTTCTGTTACCAGATGAGAAAGGACTTGATCATATTTTGTTATCTATCGCCTGATTGTCGAACTTACAATGAAACCATTGACACTTTGTCACATATTAATACATTTACTAATTAATTCAGGTATTGTGTATGTTTATTATATCCCAAATATGTTAACTAAAGGCACTTCAGTTTCTTTAGGAAGAATGTACAAAAATAACTAGACAGTTCAACTAATACGATCACACTTTCTGTTTATTTAACGTACATGTATTTTTCAACTTACAGACTACCATGTGGCAATTTCACACGAATTTCTTTAATTTACATTTTATACACTATTACCACAATAAATGTTCTGTTCTGGTGTGTTGTACCAATTGATTGATTGATTTTATTCTGGTACATTACACAGACATGTAGATCTATATACAATTAAATAAAAGTCCCAGGACCACATTGACAAGTGGCTTTTATTTTACCAAGAAAGATGTCTTACAGGCGAAAATTATCTTTATTTGTACAAAAAACATTAATACATTTGTAACGTTACTTTCTAAATCGATGTACATGTTAGAAATATAGAGCAGATTTTTTTCAACGATATTAGAAAAAATAAAAAAGGCTTCCTGGTAACTATTTTTTCGTGAAAAAGCGACTTAAATTCATAAAAAATGAATATGCCAACATTGTTTTTGAATGAATATAACATGGTTCTATCATTTTCCTTTCAGTTTATTTATCAGTAAATTTTAAAAGATCCTGTGACTTTAAATTAGAAACATAAATAGCGACATTTTCAAACTGACAAATAACTATCACAGAAGGCTTAAATTAGCACATTAATTTGATATCACTAATTCAACACAATTATCAATTAATTTTATATTCCAATCTTATATGCACAAAATGAGAGAGATGTTTTAATTGTTCATAAAGTAAATTATAGAAACATTAGTAAACTAATATAATAATATTGTGCAGAAACTTGAAATGAGCAATTAGCAAAAATTAGGTGTGTATTAAATCTAGGATTAAAGCCCTGAAACTTATTTCCAATGGGGTATTGATAAATACCTTATAGCTAAAACATAAAATAAAAATAAGACTTTGGTTTTTAGAAGTTCATATAAAAGGCATAATGGTTATGGAGAATTAAGCTATAGATACTTTGGTAATATATGTCTATGTGTTACAAACAATTATATTTCATTTGATATAAAGTGCATAAGAAGTCTATCTATCATGAATATATAAACCACTTGTCCTAAGAGATATTAGCAACATCTAACTAGTGGCATTTAATAGCTTTCTTGAATTGTCTAATTTTAGTTATCTGTTTAAAATGAACAGACAGTGAGTTCCAAACTTAAACTCATACTCTGCTACAGATACTCTCTTACACTAGCATGGTTTTAACACTGATCAAGCTCTCGTGTACCTGAAATAGATACGTCCGTACTTTTGACAGCCCTTTTTTTCAAAGCTGTGTTCAATTAAATAACACTGAATAGTTAACAGTGCAGATCCCGATCAGACTGCATGGATGTGCATACTGAGAATGTACTGCACTGTTTGCTAGTAGAGTAAGATTTAATAAAACACTTTATTTTAATTTTCACTGGAACTAATAACCTTGGAATTGATTAATGAATGACGACGTCGAATGAATAAAATTAAACCCACATAAATCAATGCTCACAATAACTGTGCCACCGTATAAGCGCCCAAAGAAAAGAATCGCATGCAATCTAAAATACAAAACGAAAAAACACGAAGATTTGTATTAATACAAGAAGTAAAATCGCAGAGTTAAAGAAGACGGTAAAAACACACTAATATCGCTAACATGAAGTCCACTGAAACTTTCAAAAAACTTCAATCCCACTAGGATGTCATATTTTGAATGACAATTATCATTTTGAAACAGTATATTGCTTCTCATTAAATATACCCGTTATTTTTTAAGATATTTGTAAGGGTGTCTATAAATACTTAAAATAGAAATTGCCCATCTATCTTTCTTGAGCATTTTTTGTAGATGGTTTTTCTTTTAAAGTAATTTAGAAATCTGAAATAAACATAAAAAGAGTATTTTCTATAGAAATAAATAATTATGTGTATAGTTGTTTTTTATTACTTTACGAGTCAACATCTTTTGATGAGCTTGGCTACATAAAACAATCCCAATAAGACACATCATTTCATTTCTAAATCTGACAATAGGTATGCACAGGAAATTGTGTATTTTTTCACAACGAGCGTAGTGTAAACACGTACAAAACGAAGATGTTTCTAGGGTGCTGATTTGTCACTTTTTAGATTACCCTCATTTTGGTTCTGTAACGTGACGATCATTCTTTTTTGTTTATTTAAACCGATTGAATAAGGAAACACAATAAATTATTTAGGTTTGTAAAAGGTCCGTATGATGTTACGTCAATCGAATTGTTCACAAAATATGCATTGAAATCAACTTGGAAAACAAACAGCCAAACATAAGTGAAAGCAGAGTGACTCGTGGGGTCGAGGCATCTGAAAATAACAAAAATAAGCATTGAAGTCAGTAGCAACATGCAACTGAGGGTAAATCGCCGAATGTTCAATTTGCAGGCAACGGCTGCGATTCCCACTCAGTCAAAATATGGACTTTAAATATGATACTTTATCATGTTCTTTTTATGATACATTTGTAGTATAATCATTATGCAATTTTCGGCTTTTAACACTGAGTCGGCTTATAAACGTACGTGCTAAGATAGCCTAATTTATCTTGAATGCTAAACAAGGTCAACGTTTCTAGCATTTCTGTTTGTTTTTGTTTTGCGAATATTTCCAGGTTTTATCATTTAAAAGATTCACCATTAACAATAGCACGGATCAACTTACTGTTCTCGCAGTTAGTCCCCTCAAATCCTTCAGCACACGTACAGTTATAACTTCCGTCTACATCTATGCATGTGGCACCATTCTGGCAAGGATTAGACGTTGAACACACGTCGGTTTCTACAAAATAAAGACATAATAGTAAATTAATTCAAAGCATTTTTTTTTATTTTTACGTATATCAATCAATTCATAGGCAAAATATTAGCACTTCCTTTGCTGTCCGCTACTTGCATGACCATAAAGTCTTTAAAGGTACCACAACTTCACACGCAAGTACAGACGTAAGGCACGAGATGTCAATTCTATGTTTGTCTTCTATGAAATAACAAGAAAACCCTGATGGTCTAGAGACGATCATCTAAGTTTAAACTTACGCTCTCGTATACGTTAAACCTCACTGCGAGGTCGCATTCGGAGTAAAGATATATGTAAAAAAATACGATGAATTAACTCCTCTTGAACAAAGTAGGAGAAGGATCTTCCAAAGAACACTGAAGTGAAATTATTTTGAAATCGAACCAGAGAATATTGGAGGCAGAAATTTGTATAAAAATAACTCTTTCACACCGATATTGTCTTCATTTTCAAGGTTTTTATATATTGGTCGGAAGCCGAGTACTAAAGGTTTCTTGCAAAGAATTTAAAAACTGACTGGAATTGAGATGTTGGCAAAAACAGTTTGAAGAGAATTGTCGAAACATATCATGTATTATTACAAACAAATGTACACTTTCAACAAGCTAATACTGGTCTGTTTTAATGTCCATTTTGCTTCTTAGTGATTGGTAGACTTGTAATTTGCAATTTATTATTTACCTGCACAAGTATTCCCATCACCACTGTAGCCTGAGTTACAAGCACATGTAAAACTTCCACCAGTGTTTGAACATGTAGCATTTACATGACAGTTGTCAGTATTATCTGTACATTCGTCATCATCTGCAAGGGAAAGTTATTTCTAAAACTAGAATTATCACTGAAGGTGATGAATACCCCCTAAACACCCAACTGACACAGTATATAAAATTTATGTAATATTTGATGCTTTAATTATTGGACCTGCACAACTTAAGGCTTCTGTGAAGTATAATTAAATTCTGACCTGGGGTTTTGGAGAATAAAAGCGCACAAAAGTTTACTATTATGGGCCCCTGTGACCTTGACCTTTGACCTAATGATCCGAAACATCAACCATGCACAACTAGGCATTGTACTTATCACTTCTGTGAAGTATCATAAAATTCTGACCAGGGCTTTTGGAGATTTAGCGTCCACAAGATTTTACTATCTCGAGCCACTGTGACCTTGACCTTTGACCTAGAGAACAGAAATATAGACCATGCACAACTAGGCATTGTACTTATTACTTGTGTGAAGTATCATTACATTCTGACAAGGGGTTTTGGAGATTTAGTGTGTACAAGATTCCGTCTACAGACAGACAGACGGACGGACGAGCAGAAAGTTGATTCCAGTATACCCCCCTTACACTTTGTGTTCGGGGGTATAAATAGTAAACTAGATAGCATCTGAGCCGCTTTTGCAAGAGGCAACTGGTCGGAACGGTTTTATATACGAAACTAATATAAGCGTTGCTTTTCATGTGCATGTGTTGTTCACATGAAATCAAACTCATCCTTTTGTGGCTCATAAGTCTGAAATTCGTGATCACATTTGTTCGGACAGCTTCTGCAAGAATGGTAACATATGAGCATAGACAAAAGAAGTAATGTATTTCTTTTGCACACAAGATTTTAACCAATAGGGATTAGATTATACTTGCGTTTGGGCTTTAAAGAACCATAATAACTACTAGAGTTATAGGAGAGTATTTGAGAACACGAGTAAATGTTAGTGAATCAATACTTTTAATCCTTTCGAAATAACAATTGGTCGGACTGAAAAACTGCCATATTCAATAAAAAAATATATTTCAAGACACACATTATGTATATTTAAATATCACGCTTAATAAGAAACTAAGAAAAAGAAATGCTTACGGGAAAAGTGTTGGCAATAATGAAGTAATGCAGTGCATACAATGAGAAAAATTATCAGATTGGGGTCATATAATGATGTCAGTGGTAACAGTAATAATAATGGTAGAAAAAACTGGCATCCTAAAATACTTCATGCGAAGCTCGATAATGGCGGCGACCAGTGGAAGCTCAAAAGTATACTGTTTATATAGTAAAAATAATAAAATGTTGATCATTCAAAACTGATATGTTTATTTCAAACAGTTTTTGACCGAATTTAAGAGGCGAAAGGTTTTTTGAATGCTTAATCCGTGAACGTTGTAAACATTGAAAAAGTTGGTCCAGTAAGTGTAATATATTTCGGACCAGTTACTTAAAGAAGACATTTCGGATATGAGACATATTTTTTTCATTTTAGCCGCAAAACTCGAGCTTTAAAATGTTCAAATCTAAAGCTGCTTGATTTCAAATTTCGATGAAAAAATAATTTTCTTGAAATTGTCTGAAAATAACATATTTTAGAACAAATAGCCAAATGAAAAGCTTCCAGCATAAATTCATGTAAAGTATACCTGTACATTTCAAATTATACGCTACGTAATTATAAAGCGTTACTAACGCTTTTGAAAGTACAATATAAACATTTAGTGTACTAGTGTAGTGATGCCGTAAAACCAAGCTCACTGGCATTTTTAACAGATTCTCTCAAATGCCTACTTAGATGTTTACTTGTGTTGTTGATTTTAACAATTACTTTTACATTTGGTCTTTTAATATATCATTTTGGTGAAATAAAATATTTTCACCAGAAACTGCGAACGAGCAGCTTTAAAGCTGAAACAAAAAAACAAAAGTAAGTGGCGGTAGTTGGATTTGAACCTCACATGTAAAATTAGAGATTTACTGAATATTAAGGGCTTAAATATTCTTAATAAATTAAACCTTGCATTTCTAACATATAAGTATACAGACAAAATATCCGAACATCTACCACGTCTGAACATACATTTGTACCACTACACTTCCTAATATCTAAAAAAATTGGCGTAATGCAATCAGAAATGCGTTCACTTAACATATCGACAATTTCGCGATTGGTTCAGCGTTTCAATGGGAGTCACGCCCGCTATTGATGTGTTTAGGTAACCAGAGTGGGAAACATTATTTTTATGGTATTCGAAAAATAAATAGGTGATACGCCACTGATTAATTTAATACCCAAATGTTTGACGTTTCTTTAATATTGTCCTTCAAACACACTCTTTCGCTTTCAAATGTCGTGAGTACATTTATACTTGTGAAAAAAATGTAATACAATTGAGCTGAGTAATTATAGAGGCGGATCAGAGTAGAGACTATTTAGTGTCACAGTTCAGAAAGCCTAGAGGATAGTTCCACTACGAAAATGAAATAATCTTCAAATACAACCCGTATTGTTGCAATTGCAAGACGTACTCTATATGGAGAAACGCCTGTTAAGTCTGATCAGTCAGCAGTTGGTTTTTTTAAAGTCATTTTGAACAATTTGACTTTTTATCAGAAGAAATGAAATGTGTTTTTATATATACATATCAGACATAATAGATCTTTTAGAAGCAGATCTTGCACAAGTTAATGAATTAATTGATGGAAAAATGTCCAAAAGTATTGAAAATCTTAAGGACAAAGGCAACATGATCATCAAAGATCATATGAAGATTGACGATGTAACTGTTTCAAAAGCTAAACGTGTGTCAAATACAAAAAATGTCTCACACACACCCGGTGTTGTAATAGCACCTTTTTCTAGCAAATATCATCTTTGTGAAGGAATCCCTATGTGATATGTATTTTATCAATGTAGATCTATTAGATAATAGTTATCATGGTATTTTATGGTAAGAATTTGTTGAAAAATACTGAGGGTTTTCATTTTATAGTTGTGTGTGTTATCTACCTCAAAACAATTCTTCAATGCGTGTTGATGTTTGTGAGTTTAATGACACAGTTCTCAGCAATACTGAGATATATCAGTATTATATCAGAATTATGGGGCAATATTAGTGTCTGAAAATTTTAATAGCAGAATAGGTAATGATGATGTTCATATACATAGCTGTTGTTGATAAGTTAATATACAGGGAAGTAATTGATTTTGCATCTTATAGTTCTGGTGGTAAACTCATTGAACTTTTAAT
>JAFMSR010000017.1:6480826-6490826 GCA_022818135.1 Saxidomus purpurata
ATTTATGTAGTGTGTCGGCCGTACATAGTATGTGTTTATAGTCAGTATTGCCGTGTATTACTAGTACAAATAAGTTTTGTTCCGTAATAGTGTAAACATTTGCATATCAGTTATTAGCGCAACCATTTTATCCAAGTGGTCTAACACATTGCTAGGCATTATCGTCGTAGGCACAGATTCGAATCCTGGCTTCTGCCTTATAAACAAATGTAAAAGATATACTCATTGTTAATAAATGTCGTATCACGTAATTTAGCTTAAGTCTGCATTACCACAATTATGCATACGATAATTCAGAGCCCCGTCAACCACCAACATCGCTCCTTCGCAATTCACTACATGTATTGTAAAGTTATATTAACGTAATGGCAAAACAAACGGAGAGTATTAAACATTGAACGTAGAGATATTTTTGTTCTACTTGTATCAAATGAGTAATTTAATGTATGAAAGTTTTTAAATTAAACTACCAAAAAGTTTATTAGAAAAACGTTTATCAAATCAGGTTTAAAACAGCTAATAAATAGGACGTGAATCAAGCAAGCACGATCTCTCCTTGCTAAATAAAATGGACGGAAGAACTGTGTAAAGCAAACTTATCACAGGAAAAAAGTCTCTCTCCTGCGGGCGGGATCAATACATACTCAAAAGAACAGGAACGAGATCACGCTCAAGTATTCAGTCAAGATATAGACTGAATTTCTCCTTCAGTGAATTCAATATTGAACTTCCGACTTGTATGTGAAAAGAGGATTTATACGAACTGTTATGTTCCAGAATGTATGTTTAACTTAGCACTGTTCAGGCCACTGAACTGATACAATACGGAGAGATGATGGTACCCATTACAATAGTTACCTGTACAAGAAGTTCCATCACCGGTATAGCCTGAATTACAGGTACAGTTATAACTACCATCAGTATCTGTACACGCTGCATTTGTATGACAGTTGTTACTGCCTGGTGCAGCGCACTCATCTACATCTGTTAGAGAACAAATGTGATCTTTTTGATAATCATTTCAAACAGTAGATTAAAACCATCAGTATCTGTACACATTGCATTTGTGTCACAGTTTAGCCTTCGCGCCCATCTACATCTATTAGAGAACAAATGTGATCTTTTAATAATCATTTCAAACAGTAGATTAAAAGATTGCGCCATACGGTTACTATTCGGACCTTGGTTACTGATTGTAACAAATGCTCTAGTAAGCGCTATTTATGTAGTGTGTCGGCCGTACATAGTATGTGTTTATAGTCAGTATTGCCGTGTATTACTAGTACAAATAAGCTTTGTTCCGTAGTAGTGTAAACACTTGCATATCAGTTATTAGCGCAACCATTTTATCCAAGTGGTCTAACACATTGCTAGGCATTATCGTCGTAGGCACAGATTCGAATCCTGGCTTCTGCCTTATAAACAAATGTGAAAGATATACTCATTGTTAATAAATGTCGTATCACGTAATTTAGCTTAAGTCTGCATTACCACAAGTATGCATACGATAATGCAGAGTCCCGTCAACCACCATCATCGATCCTTCGCAATTTTCCACATGTATTGTAAAGTTATATTAAAGTTATAGCAAAACAATCGGAGATTTTTAGACATTGAACGTAGAGACATTTTGTTATACTGGTATCAAATGAGTAATTTAATGTATGAAAGTTTTTAAATTAAACTACCAAAAAGTTTATTAGAAAATGTTTATTAAATCAGGTTTAAAACAGCTAATAGATAGGGCGTGAATTAAGCAAGCACGATCTCTCCTTGCTAAATAAAAAGGACGGAAGAACTGTGTAAAGCAAACTTATCACAGGAAAAAAGTGTCTCTCCTGCGGGCGAGGCCAATACACATTCAAACGAACAGGTAAGAGTTCACGCTCAAGTATTCAGTCAAGGTATATACTAGAATTTCTCCGTCAGTGAATTCGATATCGAACTTCCGACTTGCCGTAATGTATGTGAAAAGAGGATTTATACGAAATGTTATGTTTAAGAATGTATGTTTAACTAAGCACTGTTCAGGCCGCTTCACTGATACAATAAGGAGAGATGATGGTACCCATTACAATAGTTACCTGTACAAGTAATTCCATCACCGGTATAGCCTGAATTACAGGTACAGTTATAACTACCATCAGTATCTGTACACGCTGCATTTGTATCACAGTTGTTACTGCCTGGTGCAGCGCACTCATCTACATCTGTTAGAGAACAAATTTGATCTTTTAATAATCATTTCAAACAGTAGATTAAAACTACCATTAGTATATGTACACATTGCGTCGCAGTTGTGTTTCTTACCCCATCTGTAGAGCAAATGCCAAAGAGATTAAAACTACCATCAGTATATGTACACATTGCGTCACAGTTGTTGTTTCCTGTAGCGCATGCATCTACATCTAGTAAAGAAACAAAACGTCATTTGAGGGCATTTTGTTCTTAACATTTAACTCGAAGCTTTTTTCAAGTAGAAATGCGCGCTGTGAAGATATTCTCCACCTTGGTTGATTTTCATTGTCTACTAGTTTTCTTTTCAACATTGGGAATACAGCTTATTTTGAAAGAATATTTCGTGTTTTAGTTAGCAACAACGGATTAAAATGAATATCCTTTCTAGGAATAAACATATATGAGACCCTTAGTACTGCAAGAAACATACTAGCACTGTGTAGTCGAACATATAATGATGGATACTATAATGTTTCAAAAAATGTTCTACCTTGTTCAGTAATAAGGCCATTATGAAGTCACTTGTTTTACAAAAACAAACTTCGATTAATGTTTAGAATATCTTATTTTCAATGGCTGCTCATACATTGATAATTTAAAATACATCTATATTATATCTTTTTTCATTTGTTTTTAAAATGTCTTTCTTATATTGCGTTTATTACTACATTTTTGTCTATTCTCATTTAAGTACGCCACAGTGCCTAACACTGAGAAATGATTATGGAATAAGCTATTCCGAACCTGATGAGCATGTTGTATCTTCGTATCCTGTACCTGTACATGTGCAGTTGCCGTCCGCTTCACAAGTTCCATTATTTGAACAATCTTCGACTCCACCATTAGTACAATCTACATGAAAATAAAACATTATGTAATATTCATTAATCTCATTCATACATTTAAAGAACACTACTAATAATTTCTGTCATGAGCACGAGGTTCAGATCGAAATATCCGTCACCGAGGGTAACTGTTTTGCGGGACCCCCCCCCACGAGTCTGAGCCCCAGGTGTAAGATACCAACCATGTCCCCCCCCCCTCGCATGCCGTCTTGCATTTTAAAGCCTGATTTCTTTTATTCAAACTTATCAAAATGATGAATTATCATGAAAAACAAACGATTTTCCGACGCTGTTTTAGAAGTGACGTCACAATGTTTATATAACGTTAGTCATAAGTAGTTCACGAGAGTCATCTGGCATAGGAGGGGTGCCAGACCGGTTTTTCCGGCATGGGCAAAATCACCGGAAATGCCGATCCGATATGCAAGAATAGTTTATCTTAAACTGATATAGTTTTCCATTCGACAACCCAGTATGAATCGAAATTATCTCAAAAAGAGAAAATATAGTCTACCATACCTTTGATGCATGTGTATATAGGTCCGTGATGCGGATAAATTTGTTTTTCAACCCTGTGTTATACCAAAGTACAAAGACGCTTTTAAGATCTTAATGACAACAGTGATCTGTACATTCGATGCAATTAAACAATGAATTTGAATTAATTTCCTGATCAAATGAGATCTATATCTTTGCACAAGAAGCTGTTACCATAAAAATGACATTTAATATTGTCAAATGAGGAGCATTTAATAGCGATAATTGGTAAGTCTATACATGTAAAATGCAGATACCATTTGAAAGCGGATATTAACTTAAGAAAATTACATAATAAAATTATGTAATAAAATATCTGTTTTCACAGTATTGTTTATAAGACTACACACAAAATCAAGTTCTGTTACGGTTTCGCTCGCTTCATGCGTGACGGCTTACGCTCGGTTACATACATTTCTACTAACGTCGGCGCCGGAGTAGGGAGATAACTATATGCACTCGGGCCAAGTGTTTAACTAGATGTTTGTTTTTGTCACAAAAAAATAAGTCTCCCCCATGGCAGTTTGTCAATGATTGTAATACTGAAACAGGATATTAAACTTAAACAAGAAAATGCCAAAGCAAGTTTCAACAGCGCAGAAATTGTTGAATTAAATTTTTTTATAAAAAACCTAAAAAAAACTTGAATTTTTTTCTTAAATTTATTTCTAGTAACAGTGACCTTGACCTTGAAAATAGTGACCCGCAATGCAATATCTAGCTTTCTCCCCACGCAAGCTACCTATACACCAAGTGCCATAATTGCCATTTGTCACTCCTAACTCGAGCTATTGAGTGGAAACCATTTTTCTATTTTTAGTAACAGTGACCTTGACCTTGACATTGACCCTAGGTGGTTGTAACATGGGCTCTGCAAATCGTCTCTATATGGTGAATATTTGCGGTGAGTTATTCTAAAACCCTTCAAGGTGTTCAAGAGGTATGGAGGGGACACCATTTGTGACGGACGGACCTACTTACCAGACGGACTTTGTGAGGTTATACCTTTGATCTTTTTTTGATCTTTTTTAACCCCACAATGAAATTATTTAACCCCACAATACCATTTTTAACCCCATAATGACGGAATGAACTCAAAGAACCTCACAATGCCAAGTTGTACTCAAACCCTAACCCCATAATGTCTACTGGGCATGTACGGACAGACGGACGGACAGACAGACAACTCGACCAAAATCAATATGTATCTCCCTCATTATACTGGGGGAGACATAATTATGGCAGGAAATTTGTTTATATGACTGACATACTGTTCTCCAATTTATGGAGGATATAAAGATATTATTACTATCGTAATAAACAGTCAACTTTCTCGCACTAATGTATAAAGTGGCAAGAACGTACATCATCATCCACTGACACCTCACTTACCTGCATAAGAACTCTTTATTAACACAAAGGCGACGAGGAGTACAGGGCTGCAGACTTTCATGAAAAACTTGCCCTAAAAGTAATTCATGGTTAACATGTTTAGTTTATACTAATTTATTTTAGCTCAATTGTGAAGACAGCTAGGACCTTAACGAGTCACTCTCGGGTCCGCTTCCTGGAAAACCAATACTGGTGTCATATGAGGAGGTACGGTCGTGACCTTGGTGGGGCTCGAACTCGCAACCTCCCAGATGAGCGGCAGACACCTTAACCTCTACATCACCGCTCCCATTACACTGCTGAAGAAGTGTGTAGCTAATAATGGTCCTTCCCAGAAACGATGGTTTATTACATATTTGTAAGGTAATATCAATTATATTTGAGTTGAATATACATATTATAAATAGCATGTTAGTGCTCGTATAAATCACATTATTAGGAACGTATTGATGAGTATAAGTACATGTATCTGCATTTTTCGTTCATAAGTGCGTACGTAAAAACGTAAAGTCGCAATTTAATTTTACCCTAATGTGTTTATTAATGAACTTAATGCTCAACATAATCACGAATATATTATCGCCTCACATAGTTTTGTTTAACATATCAACACAGACAAAGTCTACTACCTCATTATTTCATTGTAATGAAATGAGTGAATAAAGGTTAACTATGGTGGCTGATTTGGTACACTTTTGTGCGTCGTGTTGTCGCCACGACAAAACGCCAAACGGCGCGTTGTCGCACTGTCGTCTTGTCGTCCTGTCGCTAGCGAAGCACGCCAAACGGCGCGTTGTCGTGCGGCGTGTTGTCGCGATGTCACATTGTCGCTCGGCTCAAATTGAAGGATTGGCTATTTGGCGCTTTGTCGCTCGGCACATTATCACCATAATACAACACGCCGCACGACAACGCGCCGTTTGGCGTGCTTCGCTAGCGACAGGACGACAAGACGACAGTGCGACAACGCGCCGTTTGGCGTTTTGTCGTGTTGTCGCTGGCGACAACACGACGCACAAAAGTGTACCAAATCAGCCACCATAGTCAACTAACTCACTTAACAAAACTTAGATGTCTTACCTCTATATGTTATTTCTTTTTTAACAGTGCGCTGTGTCATTGAAAAATATCAGTCATTTTCGACGGGAAAATGTAACATGTACGCCATACAAGGAGAAATTTTGAAACAGTTAAAATGAAAAGGAAAATAATTAAAACATACCATGATTCTTTTTCATATACCTCCAAAACAGTTCTACAACTGTGAATATCTATATCAAAACAATATTTTTGTTAGTATACGTTTATCAGCAGTCATCAATAATTCGATTGATTCGATTAAAAACCATGCGCAATAAAATACATTTTGAAATATATCAATGGCTTTGTTCTTTTGCAGTTTTAAATAATATGTTAGGCAATTAAATTAATCCCGGTTTGATAGGATATTTATTTCATTTCAGACTATGCAAAACAGAATTTTTTGTACACCAATAAACAAAGAATAGATACGGTATCAGATTATTTGCAATCATTTAATTGGCATTTATAAATCTGTAATCAATATATACAATCACACAGTAACTTATTATTAAGGCATCGCATTAAAATATCTTCTTAAACAAAGGTTGTTTATCTAAAGTAAATGAATAAATGAAGTACTGCACGTACGTTTAGGGAGAGTACCATTGTGTCAATACATTGGCTATTACATCTTGTTCTTGTATAGAAACAGTCTAGATCCTTTAGAATATTGCCATCTTTTCAAAGTACTATTCATTATTTTATTGTGATATAGATCTAATTGCACAGTGCATTTAATATATGTTTTAATAGTCATTCCCATGTCATTTATTATTCCGTAAGTTATTCATTTGATTAATCCATTCACGCAAAATGACCCATCGATCCCACCCAGCCTATCCAATTATCATCTTTCATCTCATTAAGTCAATCCCATCTTAAACATCCATCTTACCACCCATCTTGCCAAATATTCATCTTGCCATTGCATGACCTTTAACATGTTTTTTGTTTTCAGATATGAATTTTATGATGCATTGTAAATATATGAGATTTTAATAAACAATAATATGATATATATGAACTAGAATGTAACTACAAATGTAAACAGATTATGAAAGACCACATCAATAATTAAAAAAAAATTAGTTTAATGCCCGTTTCAGTCGTACTTCAGCCGTACTTCAGCCGTACTTCAGTCGTACTTCAGCCGTTCTTCAGTCGTACTTCAGGTACTTCAGCCGTACTTCAGCCGTTCTTCAGTCGTACTTCAGCCGTACTTCAGTCGTACTTCAGTCGTATTTCAGCCGTACTTCAGTCGTACTTCAGTGCGTACTTCAGCCGTACTTCAGTCGTACTTCAGTCGTATTTCAGTCGTACTTCAGTCGCTTTACATGCAGGCATTTCACATAACCCACTCGCATGTGAAGACCCAGAACCAGAGCCCTATCCTACGTAGGAACTGCCAACTTTCTCATACAAAGAGAGACTTGGTCGGTAGCAGGATTCCAACACATGACCTTTAACCAATGAAAGGTTAGATCGATTTCTAGTAAAAAACACTAACTACTCGACCACGGATTTTGTTACTTAGAGGATAATACACGGCTGAGCCGGGCCGGGACGTGATAATCGGCCCGCAAGGAGCATAATGACACGAGGGCTTTAGCACCAGTGCTATTATGCGACTGAGGGCCAATTATTCGTCCCGGTCCGGCTCAGTCGTGAAGTAACGTCTATAATACATATCTTAACGTTTTTACTCAGTTTTCTATCATACAGTGTGTAAGAGTTACTGATACTAGAAAAAAAACTAGTAATGCACACATCATGTTCACCCAGTGATGATGATTTAAAGTTTGTGTTTTCCTCACTACACGGCCATTCCTTGAAGTTTTTATTGTTAAGCGTCATCTTTTTCCTAGTGTTGCTGATATTTTTACTTTCGATAAACTTGTGTGTGTCTTGTAACTTATAATTTAACATCTATTTTCTATCACTTTGTCTTTAATGATCTCTTTTGATAGCGATTCAATAGATATATCGGTTAATCAAGCGGTGACGTCATTTGCAGCCGTTGACGTCGCGTGTCCCTTTTCTGAGGACATAATCGCATAATCAGCCCTCACGCGCGGGCCATTTATTTTATAATGCCCTGACCGTGAAGATAATCATGACAATACTGTACAAATGTGTTACTACATATAGTAACATATGTATTATTCAATAATAACGGATTAAATCTTCTGCTGGTATCCGTTGTAGACCGTTCTGTTACGTCACTGTTACATTACCCTACAGTTTCAGTAGAGGTGATCTAGGTTTCATACAGCATGCATAATATAGAGGATAATTGTTGGTTTCGGTGTAAGATCACGTTATAATTTCACAAGTGCGGCCCAAAAGTGATATTTTCACGAGTGGCGCAGCCACGAGTTAAAATGACAACTTTTGGTGTTCACGAGTGATAATTAACATGTTAATTACACCGATTCAAACAATTTTTATTTTTATATTTATGGTTAAAACTCAACTTTGATTGAGTTTGTTTCTATAAAATAACGAAAATCGGGAAACGTCATCAAAAAGCATAGCGCAAATGACGTCATTTTAACGACGTCATCGTCGCATGGTTTCCAGCATTAATTAGCTCAGTATACTTTTGACGTAAATCCGGGTAGAAGATTGCAAAAACAGTGAAAAATAAAAATGGTAATCCACTGTTTCAAAACTGTGGATTATCACTTTTATTTCACTGAGAAAACTCTATAATTCACTCGAAAACATTAAATAAATAACATTTACGTATTTCAGGAACGTTTTATGGCATGTAATTATTATGTAAAAGGAGCGGTTTGTATTAATTAGATAAAAAAATAATAATATTACTCAGGATAAGCATTTTCTTTTATCATTAAAGATTTATTATTACTTATATGTAACAAATTATCATATTTATGCATAGATGTGTGTGATGCATTTCTTATTCAGTTTTCCCGCAATTTGATGCGACTATAGTTCAAATTTATACGATGCGACGTTACGTCACGTCCGCTTTATATTGTTATTCTTGCATATCGGATCGGCATTTCCGGTGATTTTGCCCATGCCGGAAAAACCGGTCTGGCACCCCTCCTATGCCAGACGACTCTCGTGAATCACTTATGACGTAACGTTATAAACATTGTGACGTCAATTTCCCAAACACAACGTCGGAAAATCGTTTGTTACTTTCATTATAATTCATCATTTTGATAAGTTTGCATTAAGAAATCTACTTTAAAATGCGAGACGGCATGCAAGAAAGGGTTTCCATCATGAGACACTTGGCTAAGATGGACTAACCGTCACATCGGGTAACTGTTTTACGAGAATCTGGCAGAGCCTCGTGAATCCCGCCAAAACAGTTACCTTACGTTTGACGGATATTTCGATCTGACCCTCGTGCTCATGACAGAAATTGTTATTCTGATGAAGTTACTTTCGCCGAAACGTTAATATGCAAAATGATGATCATAAAGACGTTGTTTATAATAATGTGTTGTTGTTGAATTCCTTCCATTTTTATTAATTAGATAGGGGAGTCAGCTTTTGCGTCCCCGTTTCTAGAAATTTTCACAATTTCGATCAACGGCTGCTTTAGCTCGACCTCTGAAAAATTATATTTAGGTTGGACATAAATTTTCTATACTCCCCCCACTATTCCCTTTAGTGTTGCTCTATTTTCAGAAGGGTAATTTCTGCTCAATAGAAATCAGGTCAAGGTTAACCGAACTTGCCCCAGGTAACGGCAAGTTTGCAGCCGCTGACGGGGCAAGTTCGGCCCCCAGAGACGTTATTGTACAAAGTTTGTATATCGCGGAACCAATCTGTAATCTGAAAAATCCAAAACATATATATAATTCAAACATCATATAGTTTCATTTCTTTGAACATCAGTGTGTAAGTTTAACCCACCATATGGT
>JAFMSR010000017.1:6496576-6610109 GCA_022818135.1 Saxidomus purpurata
ATTTATGCTCATATGTTACCATTCTTGCAGAAGCTGTCCGAACAAATGTGATCACGAATTTCAGACTTATGAGCCACAAAAGGATGAGTTTGATTTCATGTGAACAACACATGCACATGAAAAGCAACGCTTATATTAGTTTCGTATATAAAACCGTTCCGACCAGTTGCCTCTTGCAAAAGCGGCTCAGATGCTATCTAGTTTACTATTTATACCCCACGAACACAAAGTGTAAGGGGGGTATACTGGAATCAACTTTCTGCTCGTCCGTCCGTCTGTCTGTCTGTAGACGGAATCTTGTACACACTAAATCTCCAAAACCCCTTGTCAGAATGTAATGATACTTCACACAAGTAATAAGTACAATGCCTAGTTGTGCATGGTCTATATTTCTGTTCTCTAGGTCAAAGGTCAAGGTCACAGTGGCTCGAGATAGTAAAATCTTGTGGACGCTAAATCTCCAAAAGCCCTGGTCAGAATTTTATGATACTTCACAGAAGTGATAAGTACAATGCCTAGTTGTGCATGGTTGATGTTTCGGATCATTAGGTCAAAGGTCAAGGTCACAGGGGCCCATAATAGTAAACTTTTGTGCGCTTTTATTTTCCAAAACCCCAGGTCAGAATTTAATTATACTTCACAGAAGCCTTAAGTTGTGCAGGTCCAATAATTAAAGCATCAAATATCACATAAATTTTATATACTGTGTCAGTTGGGTGTTTAGGGGGTATTCATCACCTTCAGTGATAATTCTAGTTTTAGAAATAACTTTCCCTTGCAGATGATGACGAATGTACAGATAATACTGACAACTGTCATGCAAATGCTACATGTTCAAACACTGGTGGAAGTTTTACATGTGCTTGTAACTCAGGCTACAGTGGTGATGGGAATACTTGTTCAGGTAAATAATAAATTGCAAATTACAAGTCTACCAATCACTAAGAAGCAAAATGGACATTAAAACAGACCAGTATTAGCTTGTTGAAAGTGTACATTTGTTTGTAATAATACATGATATGTTTCGACAATTCTCTTCAAACTGTTTTTGCCAACATCTCAATTCCAGTCAGTTTTTAAATTCTTTGCAAGAAACCTTTAGTACTCGGCTTCCGACCAATATATAAAAACCTTGAAAATGAAGACAATATCGGTGTGAAAGAGTTATTTTTATACAAATTTCTGCCTCCAATATTCTCTGGTTCGATTTCAAAATAATTTCACTTCAGTGTTCTTTGGAAGATCCTTCTCCTACTTTGTTCAAGAGAAGTTAATTCATCGTATTTTTTTTACATATATCTTTACTCCGAATGCGACCTCGCAGTGAGGTTTAACGTATACGAGAGCGTAAGTTTAACTTAGATGATCGTCTCTAGACCATCAGCGTTTTCTTGTTATTTCATTGAAGACAAACATAGAATTGACATCTCGTGCCTTACGTCTGTACTTGCGTGTGAAGTTGTGGTACCTTTAAAGACTTTATGGTCATGCAAGTAGCGGACAGCAAAGGAAGTGCTAATATTTTGCCTAACCAGAGTAACATGTACCTATTGAATTGATTGATATACGTAAAAATAAAAAAATGCTTTGAATTAATTTACTATTATGTCTTTATTTTGTAGAAACCGACGTGTGTTCAACGTCTAATCCTTGCCAGAATGGTGCCACATGCATAGATGTAGACGGAAGTTATAACTGTACGTGTGCTGAAGGATTTGAGGGGACTAACTGCGAGAACAGTAAGTTGATCCGTGCTATTGTTAATGGTGAATACTTTAAATGATAAAACCTGGAAATATTCGCAAAACAAAAACAAACAGAAATGCTAGAAACGTTGACCTTGTTTAGCATTCAAGATACATTAGGCTATCTTAGCACGTACGTTTATAAGCCGACTCAGTGTTAAAAGCCGAAAATTGCGTAATGATTATACTACAAATGTATCATAAAAAGAACATGATAAAGTATCATATTCAAAGTCCATATTTTGGCTGAGTGGGAATCGCAGCCGTTGCCTGCAAATTGAACATTCGGCGATTTACCCTCAGTTGCATGTTGCTACTGACTTCAATGCTTATTTTTGTTATTTTCAGATGCCTCGACCCCACGAGTCACTCTGCTTTCACTTATGTTTGGCTGTTTGTTTTCCAAGTTGATTTCAATGCATATTTTGTGAACAATTCGATTGACGTAACATCATACGGACCTTTTACAAACCTAAATAATTTATTGTGTTTCCTTATTCAATCAGTTTAAATAAACAAAAAAGAATGATCGTCACGTTACAGAACCAAAATGAGGGTAATCTAAAAAGTGACAAATCAGCACCCTAGAAACATCTTCGTTTTGTACGTGTTTACACTACGCTCGTTGTGAAAAAATACACAATTTCCTGTGCATACCTATTGTCAGATTTAGAAATGAAATGATGTGTCTTATTGGGATTGTTTTATGTAGCCAAGCTCATCAAAATATGTTGACTCGTAAAGTTATAAAAAAAGCTTATACACATAATTATTTATTTCTATAGGAAAAACTCTTACATGTTTATTTCAGATTTCTAAATTACTTTAAAAGAAAAACCATCTGCAAAAAATGCTCAAGAAAGATAGATGGGCAATTTCTATTTTAAGTATTTATAGACACCCTTACAAATATCTTAAAAATTAACGGGTATATTTTATGAGAAACAATATACTGTTTCCAAATGATAATTGTCTTTCAAAATATGACATCCTAGTGGGATTGAAGTTTTTTGAAAGTTTCAGTGGACTTCATGTTAGCGATATTAGTGTGTTTTTACCGTCTTCTTTAACTCTGCGATTTAACTTAATACAAATCTTCGTGTTTTTTTCGTTTCGTATTTTAGATTGCATGCGATTCTTTTCTTTGGGCGCTTATACGGTGGCACAGTTATTGTGAGCATTGATTTATGTGGGTTTAATTTTATTCATTCGACGTCGTCATTCATTAATCAATTCCAAGGTCATTAGTTCCAGTGAAAATTAAAATAAAGTGTTTTATTAAATCTTACTCTACTAGCAAACAGTGCAGTACATTCTCAGTATGCACATCCATGCAGTCTGATCGGGATCTGCACTGTTAACTATTCAGTGTTATTTAATTGAACACAGCTTTGAAAAAAGGGCTGTCAAAAGTACGGACGTATCTATTTCAGGTACACGAGAGCTTGATCAGTGTTAAAACCATGCTAGTGTAAGAGAGTATCTGTAGCAGAGTATGAGTTTAAGTTTGGAACTCACTGTCTGTTCATTTTAAACAGATAACTAAAATTAGACAATTCAAGAAAGCTATTAAATGCCACTAGTTAGATGTTGCTAATATCTCTTAGGACAAGTGGTTTATATATTCATGATAGATAGACTTCTTATGCACTTTATATCAAATGAAATATAATTGTTTGTAACACATAGAAATATATTACCAAAGTATCTATAGCTTAATTCTCCATAACCGTTATGCCTTTTTATATGAACTTCTAAAAACCAAAGTCTTATTTTTATTTTATGTTTTAGCTATAAGGTATTTATCAATACCCGATTGGAAATAAGTTTCAGGGCTTTAATCCTAGATTTAATACACACCTAATTTTTGCTAATTGCTCATTTCAAGTTTCTGCACAATATTATTATATTAGTTTACTAATGTTTCTATAATTTACTTTAGGAACAATTAAAACATCTCATTTTGTGCATATAAGATTGGAATATAAAATTAATTGATAATTGTGTTGAATTAGTGATATCAAATTAATGTGCTAATTTAAGCCTTCTGTGATAGTTATTTGTCAGTTTGAAAATGTCGCTATTTATGTTTCTAATTTAAAGTCACAGGATCTTTTAAAATTTACTGATAAATAAACTGAAAGGAAAATGATAGAACCATGTTATATTCATTCAAAAACAATGTTGGCATATTCATTTTTTATGAATTTAAAAACAAAAATAATATCAAACAGGGAATGCCACGTACCAAAAACGCAGCCTCCCCAAAACGAGCCCCACATCACTCAGAAGTGCACACCACCAACACACACACACGAGTCGCTTTTTCACGAAAAAATAGTTACCAGGAAGCCTTTTTTATTTTTTCTAATATCATTGAAAAAAATCTGCTCTATATTTCTAACATGTACATCGATTTAGAAAGTAACGTTACAAATGTATTAATGTTTTTTTGTACAAATAAAGATAATTTTCGCCTGTAAAAACAAAAATAATATCAAACAGGGAATGCCACGTACCAAAAACGCAGCCTCCCCAAAACGAGCCCCACAGCACCCAGAAGTGCTCACCAAGACATCTTTCTTGGTAAAATAAAAGCCACTTGTCAATGTGGTCCTGGGACTTTAATTTAATTGTATATAGATCTACATGTCTGTGTAATATACCAGAATAAAATCAGTCAATCAATTGGTAAAACACACCAGAACAGAACATTTATTGTGGTAATAGTGTATAAAATGTAAATTAAAGAAATTCGTGTGAAATTGCCACATGGTAGTCTGTAAGTTGAAAATACATGTATGTTAAATAAACAGAAAGTGTGATTGTATTAGCTGAATTGTCTAGTTATTTTTGTACATTCTTCCTAAAGAAAGTGAAGTGCCTTTAGTTAACATATTTGGGATATAATAAACATACACAATAACTGAATTAATTAGTAAATGTATTAATATGTGACAAAGTGTCAATGGTTTCATTGTAAGTTCGACAATCAGGCGATAGATAACAAAATATGATCAAGTCCTTTCTCATCTGGTAACAGAAGCGTATCATACCCTTGTCTTTTGAGGATAGTTTTTAATCAGAAACAATAAAGGATTTTGGCGCCGCTTTCAGAAACAGGAACGTCACCGGAAAATCTGACGGCACTAAATAAATATATGCGAACTACCGTAAGCTTAATTAGCGAACGCGTTACATCTCCTCTTAACACATATATTCTTAAAGTAATTCTGTATGAAGCACAACAAAATTGAATCCTAAATGGAAATTACTATCTGGAAGATATAAGGTGTATGAACAGTAAGTCTAACACAAGTGGCTGTGTTTCGTATATAAACGCGAAGGGAACAATCTTCAGTTTATATAACGATAAGACAAGGCATGTTCTTAATGTCGCGATGTTAGTATACTAAGCAAACGCGACCAGTTACGCTTCATGTGTTAGTTACTGATGTACTCGCTAACCGTTCAATAAGATCTTAAAGAAAATGACGTGTTTTGATCACTTGTGATATAATTTTGATTACGACGAATCCGAAATCCTGAAAACATATTTATCATTCCTTAATTATCGTACCTGACGGTACGGTATGCATAAAGGTCAACATTTGCTAGTTGCTATTTCCTTTTAAACTGATATAAAGAAATGCGTATTTAAATATTATCCACGTGTGTATTTATAAATAGAACTTCAGGCGTAAATAATTTTCGTTGCGCGCTTGAGCATGTGGGTCTGATATCACGTAATAATTTCTCACTCCAACGTTAATGTCTAAACAGTATTGCGCAATGTCTTAGCAGTATTCCGAATTGCGCGTTTTTTTACTAGTACTCTTAAATGCACGATATTAACGCCTGAAGTTTGACGTTTTCAAGTGACGCTTGATATTCAAGTAAACTTTCATGCAAAGATTACTGAATATGCACAATATTAACGCTTTTTGATTTAATATATCGCCAAATGTAATGATAATACAGCGATTTCACCTAAAATTATTGTCACATGTCTTGAAAACTATGTTTCATGTCAGAATGATATCGCACACTGACAGAATAATTAGCAAGTTGCAACTAGCAAATGGTGGCGTATATGCGCTTCCATACGAAAGACTTAGTAACTCGTGCGCACGACTTAATTATCTCGTGCGCACGACATAGTATCTTGTGCGCACGACATAGTATCTCGTGCGCACGACTTAGTATGTCGTGTGCACGAGATAAATAAAAACATACACATGTCACCTCTGTGCCACCGTACGAGACTCATGACGCATGAGAGAAAATTCCCGCGGATCAAAGCTCGCGGCTCGGTGAACAAATGGAGTAATAAAAGTGTTCATTTTCGTTCATAAAAAAGAGGGATCCAGGAGGAACACCCAGCTGTCAGAATTTGTGTCCCTCACTAAAATCTGGGATCCTCGGGATCCCGGGACCCCGTTAGTGTCGAGGCATGGAAAATTATCTTGTTTTCACATAAATTCGATCAATTTTTTTCTAAAGTAAACAAGCTTGCATGTGCATTTACAGCAATGTCCTATACCTCCTGGTAGCATAATTATCAATGTTAATTTTTTTTAATACTGGCAGTAAATGGTCGTTATGACCAGTGCATATCTAGTTCTGGCTCCCAAAACTCTAAATGCTGTGGTAATTGGTCACTTCCAACAGCCTTGCTGTTGGCTTAACCCTTTAACGACATGGTTGTGGTGTCCGCTTCCCATGCTGGCGGTCAGGGTTTGATCCCAGCTGGGGACTTGAGACTTTTCTCCTCTGGAATTACTTCAATGCCGCTTTTTTGTATTTGGTTTTTGTCAAGCGTATAAACCTGATACGCTGAAGTTGTGTTAGCTAGTGCAGATCATAATCAGATGTCATTACATTCTCAGCACTGCTTGCTATCAAGTAAAACATTTTCACTTAACACTTTTGAACACAATGCATATGCCCAAATAGAATGATCAACAATTCCATTTTAGAAATATAACGGTCAGGGCAAGGGTTTACTTTCGCTACCTACTGATTGCACAGGTAGAAGGAACACACTTTTGACCCTCCTTTTTTATCTTAATCTTCAATAAACCAATGTATACTAATGTCTTTATTTGTGCATTTTAAAACTGCAGATATCCACGGACCTAAATAAAGTATATAGGTCCGTCAGATATCATACTGTTTAGATTTAAAACAAAAAAATGTTCATTGCTCTACAATGGTAAGAGCTCTGAAAAGAATTCATTATGATATCAGTAGATAGATAGACAATCGGCTCGTCCTTAAGATCCTTGCCATTGTCTTTCATGAAAATGTCGAATCTTAACCAACAAACAGAGCCATGACTGCTGTGTGCATAAACTTGTAATAGTGGTGCAAGTATAGCTACAAACAAGATCAAGATAATTCTTCCGGTTCCAGAGATGAATGATTGATTTCATTTAACTGAATCAAAATGATAATTACTAAATTAATAAAAAATGAAGAAACCAAACTTATTCAAAATAGAACTTCACATTTGCTTGATAGCAGTACCAGGTGAAGAACTTCAGTAATTACAATATAACCTGTACATGTGATATCAGGACTAAAGCGACTAAATTCTGATAGAGATTAGTGAGCATTCTCAGTTTGTACAGGCAAGTATGTGCACATGACTTTTATTAAATTAAGTTACAAAAGTTTGATGCTGGAGTTACAAAGTTTGTCTAGGTATTGAGAGCTTAAGCATGCACATTTTCATGAAAAGAAATAAAACTTATTGTAATGTAATAAGCTGGACAATAGAAATAAACATTTATTTTGATATCAACTTTATGCACTCCAGTTTCACAGGTAAGAGTAAAACTAAATTTTAATTCACAATCAATACTATATAAACTACATGACTGTATAACAAAAGAAAATCAGATTGGGATTTGAACCCAAGTCTCCCCATAGCATTTAACATGGCACTAAGCATGGGTTGCTCTATCAAACTGAGCTATCTGACATTAAATTTTGTTTCTCAAGTTGTTTTATACAGTGTAACCTTGTACATTTTGTCTTTAAATTTAATAGTAGGAGTGCAACAAGCTTAATAGGTACATGAATTTTTTTAGGACATTTTTCATTCCTACTTTACATTTTAATATTTACTATTTACTCAATTGTTTTGCTCAAACTGCATTGATACTATTTAACTGTATTAAATTATCATGAGTTTTTAAGTTGATTTTTACTAGTGGATTGAACTGTGTTTTTGTGAGAATATCATTATTTAGTTGATGTTTTCTGTCCCTTAGTAGATTGACTATTTGAAGAATATTGTACAAAATGTACTCACCCTGGCGTGAGTGTTGGTTAAAGTTTTTTTTATATAGTACTGATTTAATTAAACTGATAAGAATTAAGTTGTGTATTAATTTGAGATGCTGAAAAAAGAATTAGCCCTCAGAGATGAGGCCCCAATGGGTTGGTGGAATTTTAAAATGCTTTTTATTTCTGAAACAGACAGACCATTACTCTTGCCAGTTGTTCTTTTTCAGCTATTTGCTTAATTATTTCACTGCATTTGCTTGTTTACATATCACAAATTAAGAGATAGCAGACTCATGTAAGTTGATGATGTAACAACACAAAAGGATTAAGAAAACATTTGTTTTAATATGTATTTCATTATGTACAATGTATTTGTTAATTGTCGCATACCCATGACCCTCTTTACACTTTGCTACAGGAGTGGTAACAAAATATTTAACGGGGGTTCCGACGATGGTATTTGATAATATAGCAAATGTTTTCTGAATCCTTTTGACAGCATTTGCATTGTTACATGATAAAGCTAGAGAAAAGGATCTGGACTGTTATATATTTTAAACGGTTTTACTTACTGCCCATGTGGAATATAACTTGCTTGAACGTCTCACCCTTTAATTTACATATACATAATCTCAACAGAAAACTAACCATTAAGTTTTAGTACTGAGGGTCAATATGTAATCATTTTTAAAATGTCTAAGGCACGTTACCCCTACTCCATGGTCAAATTGGAATCATGTTATTTTATCAACTCGAAGCTAGATTTCATTGTAATATTTTATCTCAGCTATTGTTACAACTGCCAAAGTAAACAAACAACAAAAATTACATTCACTTGTACTAATAATTTGGCAATAAAGCACTTTCTTTTCATGACTTCTCAGATAATTGTTTGGGTACTTTCTCGAGAAAAACTATCCACGTTTTTCTGGTCTTCAATGGCGTTATTGCATTTTCCCTTTGACACTTATCCATGCCCACATACTGTAAATAGTTTTGTTCCAAATTGTCTATAGCAACAGAAAAGTTGATTTTAATTTGACTGTAATTATGAAAATGTGACACTGAAATAGCAAACGTTTTGCTGATATGTATTAAAACCTAAACATTGGAGGGTCCATATGGTACATGAAGTAAAGCCTCAGACTTCTGGACATGTAGGATGTTTGTCAAGAAAGTTTAACATTGCTGAAAGAACCAGGACACCTTTGCTTTCAATCAATGTACAAGTATCAAATGGGTGTTTATGTTATCATGGTAAATGTTGCTTGCACTCATATTACTTCATACATATTTATCATTAGAAAAAAACACTTTCATACATAAGTAGGATCATCTTGATCCTGCATATGTCGTGACTGTACTTGGATAAATGAAGGTTCGGTTTCAGCATGATTATATTATGGACCAGGCTTGACCTCTTTTCTGTATGACGTCCCGATTACTGCTCCTTTACAAATTGACCTTGTGTCACCAACTTCATACAAATGTTTATTGCTGTGCATTTGGTTTTTATATCAGAATATTTTATAAACAACTGAGCTTTGGCCTTTGAAGTAGTCAAAATAGGTGTTCCATTTACGATGAGTTTGCTACAGGCACTGTTCCTCGTCCATGACGTAACAGGAAAACCTCCAAATATTGGAATACCGGTTACCTAGTAGGCTGCCAACTTCAATATCAGATCTGTTAATGTTATGTCCAAAATTTAGTTTAATTATCTTTAAAACATTTTGGCTTCTGCGAAATCAATTACATAATTTTGACAGCAAATGATCCAGATTTAATTGTTGTTTGCACACGGAATTTCTTAAGCATTGCCGTTTATCTCTTCTCGCTCTACATTCCCTTTTAATAATACTTTTGTATTGACTTTTGGTCAAAACTTGGCAATACCGGGAAAATGACGTCACAGGAAACAGGTGGTTTGACTGTGTCTCGCGTGAATTACGGTCTACGACAAAGTCTGCGACATTGCAGCGACATGGATCCTGCGACACCTTTCATAAAACGGTCGTACGACAATGTCGTTGAACAAGTGCTGCGACAAAGATTTGTCTTTGACTGCGACATGTTGATAAAACGCTGCCCAGATATGTAGGCTCTTAGTCGTGGCTTTAAGACCTACAGATCAATGGTCTGAATCTTGTCGATGACATAAATTTCTTTCCATTTTATGTTTGTTTTCGTTTTCTCTTTTTCTATTATCAATTAAGTATAATTGAGCAACATACACCAAGAATATACCTATTTGCTAAAAGCAAATACAGACTACATGTTATATAAGGGCTTCTATGTGCGAAGACATACGTATAACCAGTGTAAATAACACAGTCGAAAGGTGTTTCGTTTTTGGAAAATAGAAATTACAAATGTTATATCATGGCCGAGGCTGTGTTGGACACGATTACATCAGACTGCACCGGTCTTTAGTGTAAATTGTTAACGTAAGGTTATGCCCCCTGTCTTGTATGCCGGCGCGGAGTAATATTTGTACTCTTCCATCACAAAATGTAGTCCTGAAGAAGACAAACAAAACAACTGTTAAAGTAATCAGAAATGGCCAAATATTTACAAAACAACAATAAATACAATTTACATTTCATCAAGCCATCCACAAACAGCTCTAAAATGGAGACTTCAAATTTCAAAGAACTACTTTCTAAGGTACAACAACCCGAAAGAACTTGTTGACTGTGCCGCACCATCAAAAGAGATCATTAAAAACAAAGTAATAGAAAATAGATGTTAAACAATAAGTGTTACAAGACACACACGAGTTTATCGAAAGTACAAAATATCGTCAACGCTAGGAAAAAGATGACGTGTAACGATAAAAAACCTCAAGGAATGGCCGTGTAGTGAGGGAAAACACAAACTTTAAATCATCACTGAATGAACATGATGTGTGCGTTACTAGTTTTATTCTAGGATTAGTAACTCTTGCACATTTTATGATAGACTACTGAAATATAATATTCTAATACATTGTATGTATTATAGACGCTAATTCATGACTGAGCCAGGCCGGGACGTATAGTCGCCCCTTTGTCGCATAATAGCACTCGGGCTAAAGCCCTCGTGCCATTATGCTCCTTGCGGGCCGATTATCACATCCCGTGTATTTTTCTACGTATCGCCTATCTTCTCTGTTCACTCAGGCCAGGGATATAGAGCCATCATGGCCCTCTTGTCAATGAATTTGAATAACGTAAATACAAATAATTATCTCACAATAGAGCTCTATATAGTTAGTATACGGGTCCGCGTCCGGATCTCCAGACTTAAAGTATCGAGGTCCTGACCTGGAGACACTTCCATCATACATACATACTCTGACAATTTTTTCACTTTGAAATTAAATTTGATAAAAGTGTATGTATATTATTTGAAATAAGGCACTGTCTGGAACGGGGTTCGTCCTTTTTACCTTCAATTCACAACAAATGTAAAAAGATATCGGAATGATTAATGTATAAGGGGAGTATACTAGTATGACATATGCCCTTGGAATTTTCTGACAAATTATATTGTGGTTCTAAGTCTATCAAATGATCTTTGGTTTGAGTTCTTCCTATTTTCATTCTAAAGTGTTTATCTAATTAAAACAATCGTTACCTTTTACAAAATAATTATATACCATAGAACGTTCCTGAATAGCGTAAATGTAATGGTATGCATGCTACATAAACCTTAAACACCTATACTGTAACTGTTGGGTAATGTAACAGTGACGTTAAAGACCGGTCTACAACCATTCCATAAACGGATACCAGCAGAAGATTTAATCCGTTTATATGAAACGATAAAATCCGTGGTCGAGTAGTTAGAGTCTCTGACTAGAAACTGATCTAACCTCTAAAGGGTCATGTGTTCGGGCCCTACTATCGACCATGTCTCTTTATGTGAGAGGTTTGGATAGAGTTTCTTACGTCGGATAGAGTTCCTGTTCTGTTTCGTCTGAGGAACGATGGTAAGGTAAACCTCCCGCATGTAAAAATGACTGAAGTACGGCTGAAATGAGCGTTAAACTCATTTTCTGTTCATTCTTTATAATTTTTTATTTGATCTCTAATATGTGTTTAGTAACGTTGAAATTGATATAATTTATAGATCATATTACGTTATTTTTTATTTAATTTATTAAAGTCTCCATTTAGAATACATCATAAAAATTCATGTATAAAACATGAAAAATGTAAATGGCCATTCAGTAAAGATGAACAAGAGACTACAATAACATTTTCACTTGTACATTAAACATTCCAGAATTAAGGCAACTATGATGTTAAAATGAGTCACTGATGATAATAATCGTAACAAGGATGGATAGTAAGATAGCGGGATGGATGGTAGGATGGCGGGACGGATGATGCAATAGATGGTAGGATGGCGGGACGGATGGTGGGATGGATGAACGGAGGGATGAATGGACGAATGGTGGGATGGATTGTAAGATGAATGTTTGGCAAGTCGGGTGGTAAGATGGATGTTACGATGGTTGTGAAGATGAAATTGATTTATTGGGATGACAGATGAGCTGTAAGGTGAAGGGATGGGATATGATGGGTGGGATGAATGGGTCCTTTTGGTAGAATGGATTAATCATGTGATTAACTTTTGGAAATAATAAATGGCTTGGGAATGGCTATCAAATATATATATATATATATATATATATATATATATATATATATATATATATCAATATACACTTTGCAACTATATACCAATAAAATAATTAATAGTACTGTAAAAAGCTGGCATGTAACATATAATAGCCAGTGTACTGACACAATAATAATAGACACTTCTGTTGCGTAACTGTATAATCATCATAAACGTACCGTAATATTCTTCATTAATTCATTAAGATAAACAACTTTTGTTTACCCCAAACTATAAGACTGCTTTTATCAGAAGATATTTAAAATGCGATAATAAGTACAATTCGTTTACTGTTATTGTATGCACTGATGAACGATGGCCAATAATCTGATATACAGTAGTCGGAACGTAACAGTTGTCACACGGAGTGCACGATACACGCACGATGTACGCACGATACCCGCACGTTAGACGCACGTTACACGTTCTGTAAATACACGATGAGCGATTCAGAACGATACACGATATACACGATGTACGAAGCGCACGCTACACGATAAACGGATTACACGTTATACGATCACTGGGATTTCACATTTTATCTAAATTTAGACCTTTTAATCAGACCGAAAGAATCAGATCAATTAGAAGCTTCGTACCTTAACAATAAAAAATGACATCGATAAGTGTCAAAGATCCACAGTTTTCATATCACAGTGTCAAATTTGAACACCTGTCGGAGCGACTTTGGCAGGAAATTGATCCCAATGTGCCAGAAAATGGGCGTAATAAAAGTTAATTGCCATCAACACTTTTCGTTAAATAAATTCTACATTAAAGACACTTTTTAGGACCGTGGCATATAAATGTTCAAATATAATAATCTTATACTGGAACCTTGAATGGATATGTTGATGGATGTCAAGTGGGTGGGGTAAATTGACATTGAAGAAACTGAAGGCTTGAAATGGCGTTTTCGAATAAATCAAGCATTTTGAACGAAGTTTTTAATGTTATTTTGTAGTATTTATAGTTGTGATGATTATACGGCCCCTAATTTTAACCAACGTTTTAGTAGAAAAAAGTTTTAGGTATATTTAGGTTTTTTTTCCGGTAGCCCGAAAGTGAAAATTGTCCCTCTAGAAATCTAGGATTATTCTAAGAGAAGAGAAGATAATTAAAGCGAAATGCGGTATTTATATACTGTGGACTATGGTGATTAATTCTATATCAAGTTTTATATCATGTTACTTTATATTTTGTTTTAGTGGGCCTATTCTATAGGTGGGGTATATCAAAACACATATGAAAAATGAACCTCTAGGAAACAGTGACATTTTCTAGAGTGAAGAAGGTTATTAAAGTTCATTTTTATTTCAATTTAGTTTAATTCTTGGCACACAGTTCCATATACTTTATGTCACTGCTACCATTCTTTTTTTTCAGAACCCCTGTCGAGGTGGTTGGGGTAATACTTTATGGGGGTAGTAATAAATTTAAAGTAAAATTAAACAGACTGTTATGTATTATAACTTTTCTCAACCATTTTGGGATAAAATTTGTAAAACTTTCTAGGATATGAACCAAAAACAGGTTAAAAATCATTTGCAAAATTATTTTGGACCCTCTGTAGAATAATGGAATGGTCCAATTGCATGACACAACTCTGCATCCAGTGGTGGACAGCAGATTCAATTAGAACCCTGGAGAAGACACATCTCACAGCCTAGATTATACAGTCTCAAGATGCCATATATAGTATTAACACATACATGTATGTACATGAACATATAATCTTATATGGAATTATATGTTTATTTGACATACTGATGATGGAGAAGATACAATGAACATCAATGGATGGTTAATTACTGGGCAGAAAAATGATGTTCATTCCATATTTTATTTGTCTGATGGCATTTTTTACATAAGTAGTTTCATCAGTATAAAGGCTATGAGACTATAGCATTTTTCCAAGATTGTTTTTTTTGCATATCCTATGTACATAACTCTGCTGATATTATGAGGTGGTAATACATGTACATATACCGTCTCCTAATGGTCTAGTGGTTTAGGCATCCGCCTTTGGAGCGGGAGGTCGAGGGTTCGAATCCCACCAGGGGTCCGTTCTGATATGGCCGGTTGGTGAGCCGCCAGCTAGTTAAATAATGGTTACTGTATGCCTACCTGCCTTGTACATGGCAATAAAAGAATAGGATTTGGGAGGCACATGTGCTCAAAAAGAATGTGTCTCATAAGTCAGAAATGGCTGGCCCTTTAAATAGGGGTAACACTATAATAAACAATCACTTTACCTTTTACTTATATACTACACAGGTGAGTGTAGCATACCAGGGACCCATACAGTGATTTTTAGTTCAAAATAGCCTAATTCCTATATATCATAAGAAGGTAATTTTTATCTAACATTCACTGTTTGGGTCCCTGGTACGCTTACACTCACCTGTGATATACTATACATGTAGTAGATCATTTGGAAAAATTGTTCTTGAATACACAATCATGTAGCTTTAGCAAATAAATTGATGGAAGACTGACAACAATATGAAAGAGCTAAGCAGCACTCTTTATTTATAAAGGGGGTGTAACCTCACATGTTCCAAAAACCTCAATAACTATGAGACTGCAGAATAGAGCTCAGCAATGATGGTACTCATGTTTATATAGTTATTTTGGAATTTAGATATGTAGAAAGATCTAAAAAGATCTATATTTGTTCAAATTAATGTAAGCTAGGCATTTAAGGAAACTATCAGAGATGAGGAACAAATTTAATAAACCGGACAGAGTTCAAGCACCACCTCTGCCACACTTACAGGTAAAAAGAGGATTTCTAAAATGGATTCAATTTATGAAACTAACCAGAGGAGATCTGTCAGAAGTACTATATGACTGCATAACTATACAACCGGTCTACTGAGACCAGAGTAAATTGTGACTTTGTAATAGATCTGATGTTCATATTATTTTCTTTATTAAGCTATTAAGATTACAAACTACACACAATATAGAGGTGTTCAAAATAAAACTACTGAAAAATAGGTGTTAACCGGTATCAATTGCTTTACGGGAAGTCTACACAAGCACAATTTTGCCATCTTAGCCTTTGAAATCTTTTTTTTTTTTAATTTATTCATTTTATACAAAATGATTATGGTACTTTTCTAGTGGTATTATACTAGTGTATACTTAAATATCTAAGCTCTTTGCATAACTTACTATTCAATTGTTATTTATGAAAGTTAATCATTTTACTTGTCAGTGTAGGATCTTCAGTACTTCTTGTAATACTAAAATACAATTATTAATCAAATGTGAGTGTTCTCACAAGATGGATATATATTACAAATCTAATAAAACTTATTTCAAGGTATACAACTTGAATAAAATCATTTTTTTCTATGTGCCCCCATCTGAAGTAAGAGTCTGTTATAGTTAAACTGGTAAGAAAGATGCAGGTGATCAGATGTAGCATCTGTATGACCAGTGGCAAGTCCAAACCTGCAAGGATCTACTTACTGATCATCATAAAAGGGTTGATGTTTCATTCACCTGGAGGTAGTAGGAGTAGGTTTGTAAGCAGAAACCGGCTTTCATTTATCCTGAACCCGCCCCCCCTACCCCCTCCGTCCCCCACAGATTACAGATAATAGCCAGTGATATTTGTTTAATTATAATTATTATATGGTGCCATACAGACAGTGCAAACTACCATACAGTATTAAATTATATCTATGATATAAATTACAGTTACAGTATTTTATAACTGAAGCAGGCATGTAACAGGTACAGTGGTTGGGCAACCCCTACTGACATGTCACCTGTCACGCCTTGCTAATTTCTGTAATGTGCAGACTATGATTTGCTAAATAATAACAAGATTGAAATTTATGTTCTTGGGTTGCCAATATAAATCAACACCCACTAACCAGTGAAAAAGCTTATTTACTACTACAATTCAAATACTAAGTACTTGTTAAATATAAAAAATTGCATTTATACAAGAATTGTTTAGGATTTTGACTAGTGACCTACAGAAAGTGGTTTGATAGCAACTGGAGTAAATTAGGTTACTGAATTTTATCAGTCATTTGACAGTCTACTATGTTATTTTCCAACAACCTCTATACACATTTACTTAGGGCTTTTCTTGGACTGAAAATAATCATTAAAAGTGAAACCATGCAAGTCCAAGCTTATCCATTTCTGGCTTAAATTTTAGTCTCTGTGTTGTGAAAGCTATAACGTTAAATAGCCAGTGAGGGGTGTTACATTCTACAATGTACTGGATGCAAACCTGGTCAACCAAAAGTATGCATCAACCCGACCCGGAGCTGGTTGGTAGTAACTTTGCGCCCAGCCTAAGGCGTGTGATTGATTTGTCCATTTTGTAATTTGTTGAGTATCCCATAGGACGGCCAGGTCACACTGTTTTGCGACAAAATGTGTTCTTTTAAGTTTCAATTCTCTACACCATCCATCCAGGATAGTGGTTTGAATCCTGGCATATATTTCTGTGGGTGAGTATGGAATGTCCTGGATGATTGCCCCTAAACCAGGCCCCTTTTGTCTACATGATCTGCTCTCATTACCAGATATTATTATAAACCTACATAAGCTGGGCACAGTAAATTGTTATGGTAACTGGTAATTAAGCCTGTTTTTAGGCATTGATAAAATTTATGAATAATAATAATGTTTTCTATAACTCTGGTCTAGAATGACTGTTGTTTTTATTTCATTGAGACCAGAGATGATAGTGAATCTGAAAATATATACAATATACCAAGTTTTTTAGGTTGATGATGTAAAAGCCAGCTCAATGCAGTATCTATTGTTATCATTTCTGTTGTATAAATGCAGGAACCGGTTATAGAGTATTCCTTATAAATGGAACAATAATTTGCCAATTTGCCTATGATTGCAACAGACCTGTTTAGATGGATTACAACAGCTGAAGCTACTATACCAGAGCCTGGATTTTAGACCCATCTGTGTATATATGTAGATGTCCAGAGTAAAAAATATCTGATATTCATTTGAGTTTCTAACTTTGCGAGATGCGGTATGTCAGATTTGTTCATTTTGTTTTCATTGGGCACTTGTAGGGGGATATATATCTTACAAAATAGCCGTGAGTTATGATCTGACTGACCAAAACCTTGACTTCGCTCAGTATTTGAGAATCTATTCCTGGCGCCTCAGTCTAAGGGGCAGAGCCCCTGCCTCAGGTTCAAACAGGTAGGCAGGAGCAGAGGACAATGCACTTAGGTCCAGCTGGAGGCCTTTATTTTGGACAATATGGACCCTGCTTTTAATGACGTCGAGGCTTTTGATGAGACTCAAACCAAGGTCTTTCAAATAGTAATTTGAATGACCTTGCTCAAACTAATTGATCAGTCAAAGACACTACCTAATTGCCTTTCTCTTTATGTCAGCTAACTGATTTATTATTCCAATCAAGCAGTATAATTCATAGTTTTAATAAAATATCGGGAATTTAAAAAGGATTACCAGGATTACCGAAACAACTTTTTATTGGACTTTAAATAATTTCGTAAAAGTGTAGTTGATTCGGCGTAATATTTGCATCTAGCCAATAAAAAACTTGTTAACATTATACCCACGATATGTTGCTTCGGTGCAGGCGTACCTTGGCTGCTGCACCTGAAGGAATGCATTGACAACAGCACTTTAGATATAAAAAAGATGTCCTTTCCGTTGCAAAAATAGACCTAAATTTCGGATATGAGGTGAAAATATCTTTGACCTATCCCGGAAGTCTTTCTCGCCCGCAACTATACACTAAATAAGAGTGAGGGGGAGATGTACACGAATACACCATCGAATCGCACGTATACCGTATGGATTATCGTGCATCGGGAATCGTATATCGTGTATAGTATAAGGTGCACGTTGCACGATGAATGATACGATATGATACACGATATACGATTGACAAAATACACGATGAGTGCACGCACGTTATACGCACGTTACACGCACGTTATACGCACGATATACGCAAATTTTGACAACTGTTACGTTCCGACTACTGTATGTACTTGTTTATAGGTGTCTAAAATATGTTATGCATAGTCTGATTTAAAATAGATACACTCTTAAACCTTGACCAATTTAGTTGCCAAAAATATTATTTAAAATTCAACAGAACAAAGCTATTGATACTCGTATCAATCGAATTATTGATGACTAATGATGAACGTATATTAATAAATATAGTTTTTTTAATATAGATACTCACAGTTATAAAACTGTTTCATAGGCTTATGAATTAGAATCATGGTAAGTTTTAATTATTTCCCTTTCATTTTAACTAACGTTTTAAACTTCCTCCTTGTTAAAGCGTAGGACGAACAAAATGAGTAAATGACTGATACATTTCAATGAAACAGCGCAATGTTAAGAAAAAAAAACTAATAGAGATGAGACAGGATAATTATTTAAATACATGTATTTAAAAAATTGTTAAGTGAGATTATTTGAGTATATCTGCTTGCTTTTCTGAATTTTTGAATCGGAACTTGAAAAAGTGAGATTTTTCTGAAGACATGTTTTAAAGTATTATAACATTGAAACAGGAAAAACGGCCGAATCACTTTCATTAAATACAAATTGCTTTCCGTTCAATAAACGTTTGTTTACTGTAATTACAATGTAATTCTCAATCTGAAGCATTAGTGACAAACTATAGACTCTAGATATGCCTGTGTTGATATGTTAAACAAACTATCTGAAGTGATAATACATCTGTGATCATGTTGAGCAATAATAATATTAATGCTAACATTAGGGTTATATTAAGTTCCGATTTTATGGTTTTACGTCCGTATATGCGAACGAAAAATGCAGATAATTACTTTAATCAATACGTTTTTAAAAATTTGATTTATATAAACACTAACATGCTTTTTAACATATGTATATTAAACTCAAAATTGCTTATTATTACCTTACTAACATGTTAACCATCACATTTATAAAGCGAGTGAACGAATTACTTTTAGGGCAAGTCTTTCATGATAGCCTGCTTACCAGTACTCCTCGTTGCTATTATGCTAATAAGGAGTTCTCATGCAGGTAAGTGAGGTGTCTTATTACTGCTAACACTGGTTATTATAAATACGAAATTCAGATGGATATTGGCGCACGGCTCTTGTAAAGTTATAACTTTTTCTGCTTTTAAATGGTGCCGGCATTATATTGACTTACCGGTATTAAATGCTCCTCATTCGACATGATTGTGTGTCATTTTCACGGTAATAACTAATATAGTGCTATTTTGCAGATCATCGTTGCAATTCAGATTATACTTTGGTAAAATATAGTGTTGAAAAACAAAATTATCCGCATCAAATTTTTGATATATCATATTTACTCTTTTTGAGATAATTTCTATTCATACTGACTACCTCAGTTTAAGATTAATTGAAAGTGTTGTTTATGTGTAAGAATGAGATTAATGAATTTCACATAATGTTATTTTTTCATGGAGACTGTAACAACGGTGGAGCTTGTTTAAATAATGGAGTTTGTGAAATGGACGGCAATTGTACATGTACAGGTACAGGATACGAAGATGCAACATGCTCAACAGGTTTGGAATAGCATAATTTCATAATCATTCCCCAATGTAAGGCACAATTACGCACTAAAATGTATGTAGTCGTGAAATATAGATGCATTTAAAACTATTTTTGTATGAAAAGCACATGTAAATAATATATTGATAATATATTCCTAACATTAAACGGAAAAGAAACTATCAGTGACGTCATAAGAGCCTTATATAATATCTGAACTAGATAGAACATTTTTGAAATACCATTTTTATTATAATTATAGTATCCATCTTATATGTTCAATTACACATGTGCTAGTAGTAATGGTCTCGTATGTGTTAATTGCTAGAAAGGATATTCATTTTAATCCGTTGTTGCTAATTAAAAACACGAACTATTCTAAATATTTTCTAAGATGTATTCCACATGTTGAAAAGAATACTAGCAGACAGTTGTGAAAAACATGCTAACTATTAAAGGTGGAGAATGTCTTCATAGCGCGCGAGATTACTTGAAAAAAAAGCTTCGAATAAAATGCTTAGAAATAAATCCCTAAAAATGTCATTTGTTTCTCTACTAGATGTTGATGAGTGCACTGATAACACTGACAATTGTGACGGAAATGCAGCGTGTACAAATACTGTTGGTAATTTTACATGTGCCTGTAATTCAGGCTATTCCGGTGACGGAACTACTTGCACAGGTAACTTTTATACAGAGAAAACATTGCAGGGTACCATCTCTTCTCCTTAATGCATCAAGTCCGTTTTGCCGCTGGAATATACACACATGTTTCGAATAGTGCAAAAAGAAATACACATCACATTCGTATAATCCGTTTTTCACACAATTTACGGAAAGCCACTGGTACAATATCGTAAATAATAACATATCATTATTGATGTATTTTGAAAAGATTTTAACAAAACGTACCATGACAATAGATTAAGGTTTTATTCCTGAATTGGCTAGAAATGTTTAGATACTTAATATAGGTATATTGGTACAAAATGGCCGATTTTGATAGCAAAACACATTAGCTACGTAAGGCAGATCCACTTACACAGGTTGAATTGTAGTTTAATTAAAATTCCTTTGGTATTTGCGGAACAAAAGTGCCTCTATGTGAAATATTTATTACTCGTCGTTCGATTATGAAAGAGGGTGGTTGGTAGTAGATCGTACGCATTCCCGTGGCAATGCAGACGTAAAATTAAAAAATAAGACATGTATTAACAATGAGTATGTTTCATTAATAATATATTTTAAATTGTTTCTGAAGCAGACGCCATGATTCAAATCCGTGCATACGGCGATAACGCCTATCAATGTATTAGACCACTTAGTCAACGCAAACAACCTCCAAATGGTTGCTCAGATAAGTGATATGTCAATGTCTACACTGCACTACAAGGGAAAAAAGCTTATTTATACATGTACTAGAAAACACGGCAATACTGACTATAAACACAGCCACTGTACGGTCGCCGCAAGTTACATAAACAGCTGTGTTGTGAAATGAAACTAGGACTTTGTTTGCAAAGCAGAAGTTCGAACGGTAACCGTATGACACAATTTTGAAATGAGTATAAAAACACGTTTGTTTCTTCACTAGACGTGGATGAGTGCTCTGATAACACTGACGACTGTGACACAAATGCAGCGTGTACAAATACTGCTGGCAATTTTACATGTGCCTGTAATTCCGGTTATACCGGTACTGGAACTTCTTGTACAGGTAACTTTTATACAGGGAATACATTGTAGAGTACCATCTTTTCTCCTTATTGCATCAAGTAATAGGTCCGTTTCGCCGTCGGAAGGAATTGCCATACACACACGTTTCGGACTGTGCGAAGTGAAACAGACATCGCATACGTATAATCCGTTACTTCACATACATTACGGAAAGCCATAAGTACAATATCGATTTCATTGAAGTGTCATTATTGATATATTTTAAATTGTTAAGCAGACGTCATGATTCAAATCCGTGCATACGGCAATAACGCCTATCAATGTCTTAGACCACTTAGTCAACGCAACAATCTCCAAAGGGTTGCTCAGATAAGTGATATGTCAATGTCTACACTGCACTACAACGGAAACAAGCTTATTTTTTACTAGAAATACACGGCAATACTGACTATAAACACAGCCACTGTACGGTCGCCGCAAGTTACATAAACAGCTGTGTTGTGAAATGAAACTAGGACATTTTTTGCAAAGCAGAAGTTCGAACGGTAACCGTATGACACAATCTTTTAATATAGCTTTTGAAATGATTATAAAAACACGTTTGTTTCTCTACTAGATGTGGATGAGTGCTCTGATAACACTGACGACTGTGACACAAATGCAGCGTGTACAAATACTGCTGGCAATTTTACATGTGCCTGTAATTCCGGTTATACCGGTACTGGAACTTCTTGTACAGGTAACTTTTATACAGGGAATACATTGTAGAGTACCATCTTTTCTCCTTATTGCATCAAGTAATAGGTCCGTTTCGCCGTCGGAAGGAATTGCCATACACACACGTTTCGGACTGTGCGAAGTGAAACAGACATCGCATACGTATAATCCGTTATTTCACATACATTACGGAAAGCCATAAGTACAATATCGATTTCATTGAAGTGTCATTATTGATATATTTTAAATTGTTAAGCAGACGTCATGATTCAAATCCGTGCATACGACGATAACGCCTATCAATGTCTTAGACCACTTAGTCAACGCAACAACCTCCAAAGGGTTGCTCAGATAAGTGATATGTCAATGTCTACACTGCACTACAACGGAAACAAGCTTATTTTTTACTAGAAATACACGGCAATACTGACTATAAACACAGCCTCTGTACGGTCGCCGCAAGTTACATAAACAGCTGTGTTGTGAAATGAAACTAGGACATTTTTTGCAAAGCAGAAGTTCGAACGGTAACCGTATGACACAATCTTTTAATATAGCTTTTGAAATGATTATAAAAACACGTTTGTTTCTCTACTAGATGTGGATGAGTGCTCTGATAACACTGACGACTGTGACACAAATGCAGCGTGTACAAATACTGCTGGCAATTTTACATGTGCCTGTAATTCCGGTTATACCGGTACTTGAACTTCTTGTACAGGTAACTTTTATACAGGGAATACATTGTAGAGTACCATCTTTTCTCCTTATTGCATCAAGTAATAGGTCCGTTTCGCCGTCGGAAGGAATTGCCATACACACACGTTTCGGACTGTGCGAAGTGAAACAGACATCGCATACGTATAATCCGTTATTTCACTTACATTACGGAAAGCCATAAGTACAATATCGATTTCATTGAAGAAGAAATACTTGCCTATATCTTGATTGAATACGTGAACGTGAATTTGTCCCGTCTCGTTTGACTGTATGTATAACCTCGCCCGTAGAAGAGAGACTTTTTCCTTTGATAAGTTTTCTTTACGCCGTTCTTAGGTACTTTTTTCCAGCTAGGAGAGAGCATGCTTGCTTGTTTTACATCCTATAGCTGTTTTAAACCTGATTGTATTTACATGTTTCGAATAAACTGTTAAGACTATATTCAGTATGTTACAACTTTCAGGAATTTAATTTGTCTGTAGGCCTATAAGCAATAGTTCATTACAAATATCGACGTTACATTACATATAACTATTGTTGAATTTTGATAAGATTTTAACAAAACGTAATAATAGATGAAAGTTTTATTAGAACAATGGCAAGAGAAAGTCTGCTGCTTAAAGCAGGCAAATTGGTATGAAATGGCCGATTGTGAAACAAAAAAACATTGGCTACGTAAGGGAGATCCACTGACAAATTGTCGTCTAATTTAAATTCCTTTATACATTAAATTACTCATTTGATATTTGCAGAACAAGTGTCCCTACGTGCAGTATCTATTACTCTACTTTTGTTTTGCCTTTATGGCAGATTTTACGATAACGTAACTTTACAATCCATATAGAGAATTGTGGTAGTTAACGGGGCTTTACACTATCGTATGCATTGACTTAACAATTAAGTGATACGACATTTATTTGGCAATTGATATATCCATTTTGTCTTAGACAAAAACCAGCGGCCGAATCTGTACCTACGGCGTTTATGCCTAGCAATGCATTAGACCAAATGGTCAACGCGACAACCGCCGAGGGGTTGCGCAAATAAGTGATATGTAAGTGTCTAAACCACAGATGCTTCGGTTACGGACTCGCCACCCAATCTTATACTTGTCCAATGTTGTACGGAACATATATAAATACAAGATTTGAAACAACTGAAAACTCGAATCTCATACTAGTATTTAGGCAGTAGTATAAACAAGGAATAACTCACCCGGTTTTTCCCGCGCAAAACAATTTTCTAAATCAAATCCCTCTCCAAACTGCATCAAATACGGTAGGATTGAGATAATTTCAAGAAAAAACACTTCTGTCACTTCTGCACAAACCACATCTACTATAGCCTATACATGACGTGTTAAAAATAGGTTTCCCGCATCGCAGTATATCACATAGTATGCGCGGGGTAGCATTGAGTTTATAGTGCGGATTTTGAAACTTCAATAGTTTTTAGCGTTTTCCGCTGTAAAATAATAATTAACGGAAAAATGACCATACACACGTGTTTTGAGTTGTTCGACTCTTTACATTTATAGTCGTATAATCCTTTTTACATTCACTACGCAAAGTCAAAAGTTTACATATTTAGAGTTTACGTTTGAAGTGATTATTACAAATGACACTTTTGCTCTTCTAGATGATGATGAGTGCACTGCAGGAACTGACAACTGTGACACAAATGCAGCGTGTACAAATGATGCTGGTAGTTTTACATGTGCTTGTAATTCAGGTTATACCGGTACTGGAACTTCTTGCACGCTGAATAGTAAATATCCTACCAGAAAGTTTGTTTGTTTGTTTTTCTTTCTATTTATCTGTAAAATTATAAACTTAGGCAATGAGGATACATATTTTTTAATATGCAAGTCTTCATGTCTGTATATCTCATGAATTCATTCTATTTTGTCTCGAAAAGGAAGGCACGTGGCCAAAGTCATGTATCGTCAACAATGTGAAGTGATATATATTTTAGGGTGATCATAATCATGTATTTTTGTGTTTGAATGCTCCTTCATTAAGCACATCTCATTTTCCTGTCTTAACCTGTCTTATTTATCAGTAGAATGAATGTATATCACTATGTTGCAACGTTCCGACACAAATCACATATCAATACAAAAATGTACACGTGGTCATAATATTGTACTCTGAATCTTACAATATATTATCTAACTAAACAAAATACAACAATATAGTAAATCCAACTGGTCTTTGGGCGTCGGTTTGTTTTGTTTACAGAACCTAAAGGGTAAGACTGATAGAAAGAAATAGGTTTCAGAAATGCTACCCTTCACCTATGACGAGTGAATATTACATGACCAAGTTGTTCTGATACATTGTATCACTCATTGACAAGCTGATCGTGTTTTGTCGTATTTAGGCTTAGCCTTTTGAAAATACATGTATGACACTAATCAATCAAAGAAATATGACCAACCATCACATGCCATGAAAAGAGATGAATAAGTACATTTTAATGAGTTAGTGGATTTGGTGCATGTCAAAGTTAGCTTCAAATCTGCCGTTTCCTCTGAATAACTTATCTGTGCTATGACGTCAGTTTAAATTTCAACAAGTAAAACAACAGCGATCAGTCATAGACAAATTGAATACATGTACTATCGAACGTTTTGGTTCCATATGGCTACATTGTAAGCTGAGCGATCGTGAAACCTTTGTTCCTCTGAACGATCAGGCAGTGTTTTACTTTGATAACGTATGTGTATAAAACGTTACATGCATACATTTGCGGCGTCATTCATAATTTAAAAAATTGCGTAAGTGGTGTAATTTGACGTCGAAATGCATCCCTCTTTGCACAAGTTGCAATGTTTTAGAATAAGGATAAAGTTAAACCTTAATAAATTGACAGATAGGTATGCATTGCATGCTAAGTATCAACTTTGTATAGGTTACATTCAGAGAGATGGCTTGTTGATAAATTCATAACATTTTCTTTCATGGAGATTGTACCAATGGTGGAGCTGAAGATTGTCAAAATAGTGGAACTTGTGAAATGGACGGAACTTGTACATGTACAGGTACAGGATACGAAGATACATTATGCTCAACAGGTGTGGTATAACTGTTTTCCGAATCAGAATTATATTACCAAGTTCAAGTTGCCGTCAGATATGGATTATAGATGCTTGACAATGATTCGCTTAATTCGAATAGTCAAAATTTTTTTATAAGTCTTAAATACTGTCAATGTGTTTATTCTTTAAACAGTTTTCGTCAAGTGAAATAACTTAAATATTTATTTGTATACCTGAAACTAGTATGTGGTTATTCACATTTAGCAGAGACTGTGTTAAGTGTAAAAGTACCTTGTGTCTTTCGTTAATATAATTACAAATATACAAAATCATGCCGCCTAAGACATGCTTTTGGTGGCAATTTCAAATGCTACGAGATCTATAGTTGTCTTTTCTTGAATCAGGGACATACCAAGTCAAACTACTTGGGACGTTAATAAAAATAAATGACATTTAACGAAATATTATGGCAATTGTTTACTCAAGTTTGCTTCAAAGTTCGTGAAGATTGATAGAAAAGATATAATAACAAATAAACACACAATAATGTTTTATTCCTAAAAGTGACCAATACTGATATGTTACAGTCATTAACATTTAGCGATTTTCCTTATGATTTGTCATTTGTTTCTCGTTTAGTTTATACAATACAACGAAACTAGAATCAGTTAAAGAGAACAAACAATTGTCAGTATGATATTATTCTTATTCAAATAGAAGAAGATATTAATATAAAACTAGTTCTTTAAGTAACGTCTTATAGCACTGGACGTAACTCGTTGATTTGAAGTATGACAGTTAATCCACTGCATATTTATCAATTTGATAAAAACAAATACGTGTAATTGTAAACTTGATAGTCCATGATCCATTTTGATGTTAGAATATACTGCCACGACGGATTTCTAAGCAGTCCAGCCGTTTTGAGAATCCATAAATGTTCGTCATCCGTTCACAATTCCTTCGCTAACACTAGCATTTCTGAAGCATCTCTATTCAAACTTAGGTACAATGTATGGGGCTTCAATATATCAGTCAATTTCAATTATGGAATATATCTAACCAGCAGTTCCTGAGTTGTTTCCCCTGAAAGAGAATAGTTTGTCATATTTAACATTGTTTACTTTATGGAAGCCACATTATTAGGCAATCATTATCAAATTTAATGGATGAGATCGGAGCTATATGTGCAGAGTTATCGCTCGTGATGCATTAAAATTTGCTCTATTTGGCATTGTTGACACTCTGGAGGCTATATTTCTGTAGCAATTAAAAGTAAACAAAAACCATGTGTACGACCACTAGATCTTTGTTTTATTCGCTTTTAAGCATAATCATAACAGAAAAAGGTAACATCATGGGAAACTTGCTCTAATTTAAGCTTGTTTACACTCTGGAAGCCACATATTTTACGTAGTCATAACCAAACCTTAATAGAATGGATATTGCTACGAGAGATCGGCTCGTCAAGTCAACGGATATAAAAATACCTACTTTGGTTTACTACAGCATCGCTTCCATTGTATTTAGTCAGAACATGTTAGTTTGCCTACTTGAATTACTTTTAGTATCACAACACGAACATTAACATAATCAAGCACGTCCATAAGTGTTTCTTTCCTGTAAAACTGCCAGTATTTCACTTGAATTAAGAAATAATAAAAAATAAAAAAATCGGCTTGTAAGAATCGAAATAATCTATGTTTTGGAGTGCTTTATCGAAATTGAAGCATTCCCCGGAGGCGATGTGCCTGGCGGAATAATTCACGAGGGCGAAGCCCGAGTGAATTATTACGCAGGCACATTACCGACATTACCGACGGGAAATGCTTCAATTTCGATAAAGCACTCCAAACTATAGATTATTTCGATTCTTAGAAGCCGATTTTTTGAAAACTATCGTAACTACTACGAACCTTTTTTCAGTTCGGCGGTAATGTGAAAAACAGCATAAATAGTAGCTGTTGGAATTCACTCCCCTATTCGGGTAACCATTCAAGATACCAACCAGTCTAGATATCATTCATAACTATATTATACAAACTTATTTAGTTTAATAATCTAATACATAGAATATAAAAAAAATACCTGACTGTGACATTATGCAGAAGACGTCAGATTCAGAACCTAACAAAGCAGACAATCGATTAAATGCGTACCGTTAATTTGAACTGTACAACGTTTTAACGTGGAGTAATGACGTCAGTGTGATGACGTCAACGTTTTCAGTCATTGTTTTGTCTCCCGGAATCAAAATATTGTATGACCGTTAATGCTGAATTTCTTGGCTTTTTTAAAAAGAAAGTAAGGTGAAGGTATTCTAAGGCTTACTTGACGTAATAAAAAATAATATTCAAGTTCTTAAACAAAACTTTTTCATGCGACTGATGCATTTATACTGATATTATTTCTATTTCTATATTTTATTTAGTGCGCGGGAGTAAATTAGAAAATCGGTAAAGTTTTGTAAGCTTATTTCAATAAGATTAGTTATTAGAAGGTCCTTATAGCTAATTATGTTTCAATACAACCATGAAACCAAATAGGAATGTGACTCAGCACGTGTGTTGTGCACCTGGGGTTTGGTTTACGGATTCATCCAGTAAACGGGGAGTAATGGGCATTGATTTGGACAAGATTGGCAATTTTCAACTTGTGTTACATATATACCAAAGAGTACTTGAGCTCGAGCCATGAAAATATATAGTTATGTTTATCATCATGTAAAGTTGTGCACCTGGAGTTTCGTTTTTGTCAGTCTGTCTGTCCATCACAAATTTTGGGTCGCGCGTATCTCCAATAGTATTTGATTTAAAGACATGAGGTCATGAAAGTTTAGAGGAAGATCTATTTGTTTTTGTCTACATTACCGTCACAAATTTTGTGTCACGCGCATCTCCAAAAGTTGCTTTGAATTCTACTTTTCAACTCCCGATAACATGCATTCCTGGTATGGGGAAGACCATATGTTTTTGTCTAAAAAAGGCAACTTTTAGATTTGTTTAGTTTAAGGAAATTTATTATCCAGTGAAGTGTGAAATTTTCAGCAAATGCACAAAATTGATCTGTTATGCGTTTAACTATGATCGTATGGGTAACTTATTTTACCCAACCATAACCACTACGCAAATTTTCGAAGTCAATTTTCTTCGCATTTTATCATACTAGATAGTTTACATGAGTAAAACTGAAATACAGGCAACCATTAGATTACAAGGTAGGAACTATACATTTTATTTTTCAAAAATGTTTCAAAAGTCAATTCAGTTGTAGACTGATAGAAAATTTTCTACTGAAGAAATAGAAGGTTTTCGAAAACTTGGATATTTTACAGAGTGATCTTTTTGCTATGGAATCATTTGTATGGATACTATTATTCAACAAGGAGCTTGATAATTTATTGAAAACATTGAATTTCAAAATATAAAGTTATATTGAATCTTTGTGAGACACGTTGAAGAAGTAAACATTGTAAGTAAACATTGTGAAGTGGGTTCTTAAAAATGTCAACAATTATGTGATTTCACAAGGTCTTTAATATTGTGAAAAATATGACAATTTTGAAGTCCAAAAATTGCAAACATTATAAAACATATGTTGATTACTTATCCACTTGATATATTAGAACTGTTTAAGATATATATCATGGTTATGCTCAGGAGAGGTAATTATTTTCACAGCAAGGGATAATTCAACATATATCCTCTTAGATAAATTCCATTAAAGTTTTTAGGAAACACTTGTGAAAAAAAACTTGTTCTGTTATAGATATAGACGAATGCACAGTAGGCACTGACAACTGTGATGCGAATGCAAACTGTGCAAATACTCCTGGTACCTTTACATGCTCATGTAAATCAGGCTATACCGATGATGGGACTTCATGCACAGGTAACAATTGTAAATGACACCGTTTTTCTGCAATTATACTGTACGTAAAATAAGTTAGGCAGATCATGAAACTAACACTCATGTTATATCTGTTTATTAGTCATTTATTAAAACGTCACATATAAATGCTTTTACATATTCTATTTATCGGGATGCAACTCCTTCAGCATGTGGCACAATTTTAAATCTCGGCAGCTTTATTGTCCAATAGCCGACAATCTGCTTTTAGCCGAGTAGCTGTACATAAACATTTTAACACTATTAATAAATCATTTTGACGAGAACTAAATTAAACAGTCGTTTCGCGACGATATTACATCCAGTAAATTCAACCCAACTGATCTAGTTATTTAGGACATTCGATGCAGTCTGGTTTACCATATATATTATGTGATAAACTTGTTGAGCAAAACAATTTTTCAACATTCATCAAGATGATATTTAAATTTTGAGAAGTATGTCTTAGCATTCTGTCAAATGTTCAAGCATTTTATTTGATTTAATGTGTTTGTTTAAGTTTCGTCCATGTACACTTTACAATCACAATAAATATTTAAAGACTTAAATAAGATAAAAGTACATGGCCATTCAACATAGAATTAATAAATTAAAGAGTAAATACGAGGTTCAATTGCTTATTGTAAAGTGAAAGGTACTACATGTAAAAAGAAATTTTGAGCGCAAAACACTGAAAAGGGAAATAGTGCACATATGCGCAACTAAAAACAGAAATATATTAGTCCTTCAGTTTTGAAAACTGTAAATTGCATTTAATAAATGGTCAAACAAATCATCAGCTTCAGTTTGTCTTGAGGAATTATTTGGTGGTAAATAGCACATAGAAGTAAAACATGTAAACTCTGAGAGTTGAGAAAGCAAAACAATACCATTATAAGTGTTATCAACAAATGTGATATCAAAATTGCATATTAGTATGTTATTATTTTACTAATTAACCAACACCAACCTTACATTAACATGCATATTGTTACGATTATTACCAAACCACTTATAATCAGAAATGTTAAAACATTTTCATTCAATAAATTAGTTTCACTTAAAATAAATATGTCAAAATCTAAAACGTCAGTACATTGATTTCTGACATAATTATTTTCACTGTCTTCGTTTGAATTAATTCATTAATGTTACAAAACCCGATCACCTCTTCTTCTAGGACCAAGCTTCGTGTTACGCCATTGTTACGATGGTAATAGTTTCTTTGATCAATATAAGATTAACGTTTTGTGTACCATTATTATTACTGTTACAATTGACAGCATTGTTTCCCATCTGAGAACTTTTATCATTATGTGCACTGCACTTCTTCAGGGCGCATTATAGTCTACACTTTTCCCCACGTCTATTTTCAAACTTCGTATTAATAGTTACATTTAAATAGACAGAATGTGTATGTTTCAATCCGTTTCTTTGCTACATTACTATGCAAAAAACAAAGCGGTGGAAGCAGTAATTTCCTATCTTTCAATATATTTTCATTTAAATATTGCAATGTTTCAGTCCAACCAATTGTTATCTTAAAAATATTGAAAGTATTGATTAACTTATATTCACTCCTGTTCTCACATACTCTCCTATTACTCTGGTAGTTATTATGGTTCTTTCAAGCTCAAACGCAAACGTAATCTTATCCCTATTTGTTAAAATCTTGTGTGAAAACGAAATATATTACTTCTTTATGCACATATGTTACTGTTCTTGCAGAAGCTGTCCGAACAAATGTAATCACGAATTTCAGACTTATGAGACACAAAAGGATGAGTTTGATTACTTGTTAACAACACATGCACATGAAAAGCGTCGCTTATCTAAGCTCCGTAAATAAAACGTACATAAAACCGGAACGCCCAGAAGCTTTCTAAGTGTAGTTTACTATTTTAGAAATAACTTTCCCTTATAGATGATGACGAATGTACAGATAATACTGACAACTGTCATGCAAATGCTACGTGTACAAACACTGGTGGAAGTTTTACATGTGCTTGTAACTCAGGCTACAGTGGTGATGGGAATACTTGTGCAGGTAAATAATAAATTGCAAATTACAAGTCTACCAATCAATAAGAAGCAAAATGGACATTAAAACAGACCAGTATTAGCTTGTTGAAAGAGTACATTTGTTTGTAATAATACATGATATGTTTCGACAATTCTCTTCAAACTTTTTTTGCCAAAGTCTCAATTCCAGTCAGTTTTTAAATTCTTTGCAAGAAACCTTTAGTACTCGGCTTCCGACCAATATATAAAAATGTTGAAAATGAAGACAATATCGGTGTGAAAGAGTTATTTTTATGCAAAAATTCTGCCTCCAATATTCTCTGGTTCGATTTCAAATTAATTTCACTTCAGTGTTCTTTGGAAGATCCTTCTCCTACATTGTTCAAGATATGTTAATTCATCGTAAAATCTTTAATATATCTTTACTCCGAATGCGACCTCGCAGTGAGGTTTAACGTATACGAGAGCGTAAGTTAAACTTAGATAATCGGCTCTAGACCATCAGGGTTTTCTTGTTATTTCATAGAAGACAAACATAGAATTGACATCTCGTGCCTAACGTCTGTACTTGCGTGTGAAGTTGTGGTACTTTTAATGACTTTATGATCGTACAAGTAGCGGACAGCAAAGGAAATGCGAATATTTTGCCTAACCAGAGTAACATGTACCTATTGAATTGATTGATACACTAAAAATTAAAAAATGCTTTTACATAATTTACTATTATGTTGTTGTTTTGTAGACACTGACGAGTGTTCAACGTCTGATCCTTGTCAGAATGGTGCCACATGTATGAATTTAGAAGGAAGTTATAATTGTACGTGTGCTGAAGGATTTGAGGGGACTAACTGCGAGAACAGTAAGTTGATCCGTGCTACTGTTAATGGTTAAGCTTTTAAATGATATAACCTGTAAATATTCGCAAAACAAAAAGAAACAGAAATTCTACAAATGTTTACCTTGCTTAACATTCAAGATACATTAGGCTATCTTAGCACGTACGTTTATAAGCCGACGCAGTGTAAGAAGCCGAAAATTGCGTAATGATAATACTACAAATGTATCATAAAAGAACATGATAAAGTATCTTATTTAAAGTCCATATTTTGGCTGAGTGGGAATCACAGCCGTTGCCTGCAAATCGAACATTCGGCGATTTACCCTCAGTTGAATGTTGCTACTCACTTCAATGCTTATGTTTGTTATTTTCAGATGCCTCGACCCCACGAGTCACGCTGCTTTCACTTATGCTCGGGTGTTTGTTTTCCAAGTTGATTTCAATGCATATTATATGACCAATTAGATAAACGTAACATCATACACTACCTAAAGAGATTTATTGTCACAGTGCTTTATTATTCAATGAGTTTAATTGAACTAAAAGGAATGTTTCCTACAGTTACAGAAACCAATTTAGGATAAAAGATAGGGGGAATGTACCAAGTTTCACCGAGAGGTATATTCGTCGTATTAGTATGCAAGTTGTCTAAAAGAACGATGATATAGAACCTGTATAAAATGTGTTTGATTATTTTGATATACTTCGAAGTTTCGTTTTTGTACTTACTTAATTTATTAATATAGATCTAATTATAATGCATGTGTCAAATCTGATTGAAATCCCTGATATTGTATGGTACCACGTCATCTTTTAGAACCACATTACAAACACTGATACTGCAGCTGAACCACTGTGGTCAATAAGCGACTATTGCTTTTCTCGTAGTTACTAAACTTTAGTATGTACATTTTTGTAATTGTATTAGGTCCCCCCCCCCCTCCAAATGGAATCATCTCTGAAGAAGATGTGTCAGTTGTTTTGAAACTTCATAGCAATCAAGCTACTTGATCGTTAAATCTAAATATTGACAAATCAGCACCCTAGAAACAACTTCGTTATGTATGGTGTTCACACCACGTTCGTTTGGAAAATGTACACAATTTTCTGTACATACCATTTGTTAGATTTAGAAATGAAATGATGGGTCTTATTGGGATTGCTTTATGTAGTCAAGCTAAGCAAAAGATGTTGACTCGTAAAGTAATAAAAAAACAACTTATATACATGATTATTTATTTCTATAGAAAAAACTATTTACATGTTTCTTTCAGATTTCTAAATTACTTAAAAAACACCATCTACAAACAATGGTCAAGAATTATAGATGGGCAATTTCTATTTTAAGTATTTATAGACACCCTTACACATATCTTAAAAATCAACGGGTATATTTTTGAGAAGCAATATACTGTTTCCAAATGATGATTGTCTTTCAAAATATGACATCCTAGTTGGATTGAAGTTATTTTGAAAGTTGCAGTGGACAAAGGTTAGCGATATTAGTGTGTTTTTACCGTCTTCTTTAATTCTGCATTATATTTTATTTCATATTGTCAGCAATTTTACTTCTTCTATTAATATAAATCTTCGTGTTTTTTTCGTTTTGTATTTTTAGATTGAAGAGATTTTAAAGCATAGAGATAAAGGTCTAAAGACTTCTTTGGGCGCTTATACGTTGGCCCAGTTATTATGAACATTGATTTACGTGGGTTTAATTTTTTTCATTTGACGTCGTCATTCATTATTCAATTTCAAGGTCATTAGTTCCAGTGGAAATAAAAATATCAAAGTGTTTTATTAACTCTTACCCTGCTAGCAACCAGTGCATTTCACGCCCAGCATGCACATCCACGATCTGCACGGTGAACTTTTCAGTGTCATTTCAGTGAACACAGCTGTGAAAAAAAGTAGTACAGTCAAAATTGGAAGTATGGACGTACCTTTTTCTGATACATGAAAGTGTTAAAACCATGTTATTGTAAGAAAGTATATGTAGCAGTGTTTAAGTTAAATTTGGTATGTATGTATGTTACTTTTTATTAATCTGCAATTAAATATTGGAACTCACTGTAGAAAGCTGTTAAATGCATTTTGTTAGATGTTGCTAATATCTCTTAGGCTAGGTTGCTGCATATATTAGTTTACTAATGTTTCTATAATTTAATTTATGAATAATTACAAACATCACATTATGTGCATATAAGTTTGGAATATAAAAGTCATCATGAATAGTAATTAATAATGGTACTGAATCTGTGATATCAAGTTAGTGTGCTAATGTAAGCCTACTGTCATAGTTATTTGTTAGTTTGAAAATGTCGCTATTATGTATTTAATTTAAAGTCCAAGGATCTTTTTTAATATACTGATATTGTAAAATGAATATAATGATAAGATAATTATACAACCATGTTCTATTCATTCTAAAACAATGTTGAAATATTCATTTTTTGTGTATTTAAGTCGCCTTTTCATGAAAAGAGTTGCCAGGCAGCCTTTTTTACTTTTTGCAAAATCCTTGATAAAAAAATTGCTCTATATTTCTAACATGTACATCGATTTAAAAAGTAAAGTTATGAATGCTTTTGATACAAATAAAGGTTATTTCCGCCGGTAAGACATATTTGTTGGTAAAACAAAAGCTACTTTTCAACGTGTGTATTTTACCAGAATAAAATCAATCAATCGATTGGTAAACACGCCAGAACAGAACATTCATTGTGGTAATAATGTATAAAATGTAATTGAAAGAAATTCGTGTGAAATTGCCACATGGTAGTCTGTTAGTTGAAAATACATGTATGTTAATAAAACAGAAAGTGTGATTTTATTAGTTGAATTGTCAAGTTAATTTTGTTCATTCTTCCCAAAGAAAGTGAAGTACCGTTACAAATTTGAGATATAATAAACATACACAATGACTGAATTATTTAATTTAGTAAAAGTATTAATATGTGACAAAATGTCAATAATCACATTGTCAGGCGATAGGTAACAAAATATGAGCATTGTAACAAAAGCGGTGTAGCATACCCTTGTATTTTGAAGATTGTTTCAATCAGAAACACTGAAAGCATTTTGGCGCCGCATTTAGGAACAGGAACGTAGCCGGGAATTCATATGGTACCAAATAAAGCAAAGCGAACTACCATAAGCTTAATTAGCATACACATTACACCTCTGTACTTAAGGTAGTTCTGTATGAAGCGCAACAAAATTGAATCCTCAACGAAATATACTATCTGGAAGATATGAAGTGTTTGAACAGTAATTCTAACACAAGTGGCTGTTTTCATATACAAACGCGAAGGGAACAACATTCATTTTATTTAACGAAAAGCCAAGGCATGTTCTTAACGTCGCGATGTAAGTACGTAAACGCGTTCAGTTGCATTTCATGTTTTAGTTACTGATGTACCGCTACCCGTTCAAAAAGATATTAAAGAAAATGACGTGTTTGAAACACTTGTGATATTATTTTGATTACTGAGAATCCGAAATCCTGACTGGTGTTTTACCCAACGATAAAACACAGAAAACATATTTTATCATTCCTTAATTAACGTACATGTAGCGACATTTATTTACCCTATGGTACGGAAACGCAAATAGGCCAAAATTTGCTTATTAATCTCTCATAACGAAATGCGTATTTAAATATTATTCACGTGTGTATTTAAAGATATCGAGCGTTACAGAAAAGAACCGGTCTTCAGACGTACATGTTTTTCGTTGTTACATAAAGAAAGGATGCTGCTCTGACATCGCGCAATAATTTCTCATTCCGACGTTAATGTCTAAACAGTATGGCGCAATGTCTTAGCAGTATCCCGCGTTTCCATACGATAGTTTTTCAACAGATTAGACGAATATTACAATATTGTCGCGACAGGTGTCTAGATATTTCGTGGCACAAATATGCCACCATATTTGTAACCATGTCTAGATACAGTATAATGCCGCCTCTGTACGTCAGAGATGTAGGCTCTTAGTCGTGGCCTTAAGACCTACAGGTCTAAAGTCTGAATCCTGGCGATGACATAAATTTCTTTCCGTTTTATGTTTGTTTTCGTTTTCTCTTTTTCTATTTTTAATTAAGAATAATTGAGCAGCATACACCAAGGATATACCTATTTGCTAAAAGCGAATACAGACTATATCATGTTATATGTCTCTCCGAAGATAAAAATATTACATTTCATTTCACTGATACTTATTTAAAACAAAAGATGTGCCATCACCTCACCCCACTTTTCACTCTTACATAATATACTGATAGATTTTGTATTATTGTAAATGTTTAACTGAATTAAAATGATAAATTAGCGGCTTTTTACTAAAACAGTTAAAGATACACAGAATTGATAAAGAAAAGTGCTGCATTGAATAATCGTCTTGCTGGGGTTGAAAAAAGTATAAATTATTTCTTAAACAACATTTACCCGTTTACGCACTATATTGTTTAATATTAAAAAGAAGCAAATTGCGTGATTGAATTACATGTATTATGTGCTTAGTACCTTATTCAATCATCCATAACGTATGTATGATATGTAAAGTGGAGGTGATAAATTAAAGTATCTTGCGGCTACCTTTTCGGAGAAAGGGAATAGTTTTGTTCCAAAGGGAAGAAGAAACATCTTTGCATAGAACAAATAGGTAGACATTTATTAAGTCAATCATCCATAGCGTAACGCGGAAGCGGTTTTTTCCAGTGACCGTGTATATGCTTAAAGAAATTCTAGCTTAAGCATCTTGCGGCTGCCAATTTCGGAGAAGGAAATACATTGCATATAATTATGATTAGTAATGTTCCTACAGGAGTTATAAACATCGGCAGTAATTATTTGGAACAGTGATCTTAAGTTTATAATTGAGGGAAAACCAAAAATATCACATGGCAAAAGGAATGGGAATATTTATCATGAAAGTACTACTGAGTCAAGGAAAACGGTTGTTTGTCTGTCTGTTTCTCAGTATGCTTTTCATGTTGATAATTCCGAGGATATGGTGTCAACTGTGACAAGAAAAATGGCTAACTTTTCCGCGGACAGTAAGCAATGTGACCCTCCACTGTTTATTTCGGGATTGAAAATTCAACACAAGGAGCACTCCAGCGATATCATGCAAGTAGAGGGTCTTTATATATATGGATACCGACACGGTCGTAGTGAAGTCTCTAGATTTGCTAAGGAATTACTCATGCGTGATGTCAAACCAAAGTTCCGGTTTAATGGGTTCTGCATTTGTTATGGCCGAGAGAATTGCATCGTTCATTCAGTTATGAATGGATGACTACCGGAATCACTATAACAGTTCTAAATAATGCCATGCTATATCAAATTAAGGTATCTTGAGGGCACAGGGATTTGATTCACATAGAGTATGTCACTATTTCTAGACCAGCAAATATGATTGGCGGGAAAATATACTATAACGAATACGCCACTTATGATTGGTCGTATATTTATGGCACACATCTATATAGCCGCATGTATAAAAAGGCTTTCAATGAACACACAATAAGGAATATGAACACGACAGTTAGATCTATCTCCCGCCATGTTTTATTTGGTAATAAGGAACTGTGCAACTGACAAGTTGTTTAACAACTAGCTCTTACGGGAATGGGCAATAGAACAAATGACTATACCGATTGATGTATGCAAATGTATTTATGTTGAATATTCACGTATTTCGACAGAAAGCTGACGGGCCTCTATACTTGAACAAAAATGTTTTTTTTTTCTAAAACTTGTCTTCTTTAAGTCAGTAAATTAAATGTAGTACCAGTCGTATGTTCTGCCATAATTGAAACTCAGTCAGGAAATGAAGCACCAATTCCGTAATGTTTTATCTTGCAAAAGTCTAACTAAACATCAATTCTGTATATTTTCACTTTGACAAAGCTTAACTAGTTCTAACACAGTAACAGTTAAAGCTATAATACTGCTTAAAATGACCAGAAAAGGTACGGTAAAAAGTTCTTAAGGTGAAATGCGCCTTAAATATTTTGAGCGAATTGTCTCATGTAATTTACACTGTGCATATTTTTTGTATATATTTTTGATGGAAATCCGACTTGAATTTCTTTGTTTTGATATCTCTTACGGTTTCTATGCTGCTATGCTTCAAACATTGCCGCTGACGTGACTTTTTGCACAGTACGCTTTTTCATGCTATTCTTCGAGTTTTTCTTTCACCGTGCTTTCAATTTTCAATTTATAGTCAAAATAATGCGCCTTGCATTTCAGACGTTCTTTATAATGGTATACAATTTGTTGAGAACATTTCAACTCGTGATTATGTGACGTCAAAACGGGAAATTTTATCAGGGTTTTGCTTATAATTTTGCCTTATAATTGGAGTTATTAACTAGATGCCCACGTCCAACATGTCGAGCCGCCGGCTGTCAAAAGGGCCTTACCAAACTCCTTACCAATTAGAGATAGGTCAAAATACACCTAAATATTCAATGTAACATGCATGTTGTACCACATATAAGTGGTCTTAATTTTTCTCTACGGCCAGTAATAAAAAAGGTTACAATATAAGCTATTTAAAGTAACAACAAAGGGAAGTAATTCTAAAACCAAGGGTAGCTCATAGTGATGAACATTTGTGCCATGTTACATCAAAATCCCTCCATGCATGAAGAAGAAGTCATCCTGACAAAGATACTTGAATTTGACCTTTAACCTCTAAGTGTGACCTTGACCTTAGACCTAGGGACCAGGTTCTTACGCATGACACTCCGTGTCATGGTGGTGAACATTTGTGCAAAGCGACACCAAAATCCCTTGATGCATGAACTTCAAGAAGAAATGCTCCGGACAAAGTCATTCTTAAATTATTCTTGTATCTGACCTTTGGCCTCTAAGTGTGACCTTGACCTCACAACTAGGGACCATTTAGATAATAGATTATGTAATTTTAAACACAGCCTAACTGCCACATTAAAATTCATTAAAATGATGTTTGTTAACAATTCTAATAAGACTGGCATTCCCTGTTTGATATTATTTTTGTTTTTATGCTCACAACTGTGTTGTTTGTGCCGTGTGGCGGCCGTAAAAAGTCTCCCCGTACATTCAATCAATGTTGTTATATTTTCATCCTTCAGGGATTGTTATTCGTTCTAAACCCTCGGCCTCTGTCAAGATGAGGAGTATTTTATACCGTGTGTGTGTGTGCGTGTGTGTGTGTGTGTGTGGGTGTGTGTGTGTGTGTTGGTGGTGTGCACTTCTGGGTGCTGTGGGGTTCGTTTTGGGGAGGCTGCGTTTTTGGTACGTGGCATTCCCTGTTTGATATTATTTTTGTTTTTTTCACGTTATTTTCTGTATAAACAAAGAATAAAAAAATTGTTTTACTATGCCATAAATAACGCATGAACCAATATGCCATCAAAATGACGTCATATTGTGCCGAATGATGTTAAATAAATATCCGCGTAGAAAATAACGCATTTCATTTATGCACCTTTTGTAATATCTGGTCATGTTAGAATCGAAATAACATCATTTTCAGGGTGGTTAGCGACTAGTAAACAACACTTTGTCGTTCTGATGCGCAATTACAAAAACACACAGGCCTCCGACCTTCGTGGTTAATTACTGCGCATCAGGGGAACTCCAAATCATTGTTTATTAGACTAGTATATTATGAGCAAATCATACGCAATAAAGAAAATGTACACGGTAAAAAAGTACACTTGTTTTGTGGCAAATTTCAAGATGTATTTATTGTTTTTTGGTAACAGAATTTCGTTTCTGTACATATTCAATATCAGACATGGGCTATTGAGCTTGTATGAAGAAATATTACTTACTTTAAACGAGTTGCTTTTGCGGGAATGATGAGCTTGCGAGATGCTTCCGAAAAATCTGTTTTGCAGAACGTAAGCTTGAATTTCCCTTTAATAACATCAAATTTAGAAAATGCCTATGGCGAGCTGTTGTGACCGCGTGTTGTCCATCTCCAGCAATTGCTTCAAATGACATCTCCTCCATATGATAAAAAGTGGGTCAATTTCCACCCAGATTTTATAGAATTGTGTCTTAGATGGTCCTCTACCAAAGCTGTTCCTCTCCGCTGCTAGTAACAGCCGCCAGTACTTAAAATAGAAAACCCTGAAACGACATCTCCTCCTTAACCACTAGGACTATTATAACCAAACTTCACAGGATTATTTCTTGGATGGTCTTTTATCAAACTTGTCCAAACGGTTTCGCTCTATTTTACATAATGCCCGCTAGAGATAAAATAGAAAAAAAAGCCTTAAAACGACATCTCCTCTAACCACATGGCCATTTTCATACCTCTATCATACCTCACAGGATTGTTCATTAGATGGTCATTCTAAATAAAATGTGATGAAACAATTCTGCTTGAGAGATAACAATAGCTGCCACAGCTGAAGTAGAAAAAAAGACTCTAAACGACATCTCCTTAACAATTCGGCATATTTAAACCAAAATCCACGTATCGCCTATCTTCTCTGTTCACTCAGGTCAGGGATATAGAGCCATTATGGTCCTCTTGTCAATCAATTCAAAAAGCGTAAATGAAAACAATAAATTCACATACTGGGTCCGCGTCCGGATCTTTAGACTTAAAGTCTCGAGGTCCTGACCTGGAGACAATTCCATTTTATATATACATACGCTGATCATTTTACACTTTGAAATTATATTTGATAAACGTGTTTGTATATTATATGAAATAAGGCACTGTCTGGAACGGGGATTCGTCCTTTTTACCTTCAATTCACAACAAAAATGTAAAAGGATATCTGAATGATTAATGTATAAGGGGAGTATACTAGTATGACATATGCCCTTGGAAATTTCTGACAAATTATATTGTGGTTCTAAGTCTATCAAATGATCTTTGGTTTGAGTTCTTCCTATTTTCATTCTAAAGTGTTTATCTAATTAAAACAATCGTTACCTTTTACAAAATAATTATATACCATAGAACGTTCCTGAATAGTGTAAATGTAATGGTATGCATGCTACATAAACCTTTAAAACCTATACTGTAACTGTTTGGTAATGTAACAGTGACGTTAAAGACCGGTCTACAACCATTCCATAAACGGACACCAGCAGAAAATTTAATCTGTTTATATGAAATAATAAAATGCGTGGTCGAGTAGTTATAGTCTCTGACTAGAAACTAGGGATGGCAACGAGTACTCGAGTATTCGAGTACTCGCTCGAACGTCCGAATACTCGATCAGCAAAACGGTATTCGAGTACTCGAAAAAAAAATTTTTTTAGCAAAAATCGCATCATACATAAAATGATTTAAAATCATAAATAATCGTTTTTTTCGGGTTCCTTTACCTGTCATTATTCTAATTCGGAATCGTTATCAAAACACGCCGGTGATGTGCGAAAATTCTATTGTTTATTCCGCTAGGTAGGCCCCTAAATGCAATATACGAGTTGACAGTTTGACATGCAAGTATTGTTATGATTCTGTGCCGCTTATGATCTTAACAAAACAATATAGACGTAAGATATTGGGTTGTAGTTTTCGCAGTTTGTTAGAAATTAAAATTAAGTGCATAATAGCAATTACACGATGTCGCCTTTGCGTTTGTTCGATGGACTGTAAATGCGGTCTTGTAAGTAGAAGTGTGTGGAGAAAAGATAATTATAATGGCTCACCAGAAAAAAATTAAGAAATGTAACTCATTTTTCCTAAATCGTATATATATAATTTAGCAGTCTTTCAATGTCTCTTTTCTGAATATCTCAGTAATCTGTACACTTGCCTGTCAACATATAAGTCAAATTTGAAATATGCTTCCGACGAAAAGTCTTCTTGAAAATATCTTAAGTGTTGTAGTGATGACAAAACCATGAAATGTACTCTCTGTAGTATATAACTTACATACTCTGGTATGAACTGCTATATTTCGAACACGTGAATAACCTTTTTTCGAGTACTCGAGTACTCGATCGGAAGAAGGACTGAGTACTCGAATATCAATTTTGGTATTCGTTGCCATCCCTACTAGAAACCGATCTAACCCCTAAAGGGTCATGTGTTCGGGCCCTGCTATCGATCATGACTCTCCATGTGAGAAATTTGGCAGTTTCTTACGTAGGATAGAGTTCCTGTTCTGTTTCGTCTCAGGAACGATGGTAGGTTAAACCTCCCGCATGTAAAAATGACTAAAGTACGGCTGAAACGAGCGTTAAACTCATTTTATTTTCATTCTCTATAATTTTTTATTTGATCTCTAATAATTTGTTAAGTAACATTCAAATTGATATAATTTATATATTATATTACAATACTTTTTATCAAATTTATTAAAGTCTCCATTTAGAATACATCATAAAATCCATGTTTAAAACAAGAAAAAATGTAAATGGCTATTCAGTAAAGATTAACAAGAGACTACAATAACATTTTCACTTACATTAAAACATTTCAGAATTAAGGCAAATATTTTGTTAAAATGAGTCACTGTTTATAATACTGTAACAAGGATGGATAGTAAGATGGCGGGACGGATGGTAGAATGACGGAACGGATGATGGGACTGATGGTAGAATGAAGGGACGGATGATGGGACGGATGGTAAAATGACGGAACGGATGATGGGACGGATGGTAGAATGACGGGACGGATGATGGGATGGATGGTAGGATGGTGGGACGGAATAACGGGACGGATGATGGGATGGATGGTAGGATGGCGGGACGGATGATGGGATGGCTGAATGGAGGGATGAATGCACGAATGGTGATATGGATGGTAAGATGGTGGGACGGATGGTAGAATGACGGGACGGATGACGGGATGGATGGTAGGATGGCGGGTCAGATGGTGGGATGGCTGAATGGAGGGATGAATGGACGAATGGTGGGATGGATGGTAAGATGGCGGGACGAATGGTAGAATGACGGGACGGATGACACGATGGATGGTAGGATGGCGGGACAGATGGTGGGATGGATTAATGGAGGGATGAATGGACGAATGGTGGGATGGATGGTAAGATGAATGTTTGGCAAGGTGGGTGGTAAGATGGATGTTACGATTGATGTGAAGATTAAATTGATTTAATGGGATGAAAGATGAGCTGTAGGGTGAAGGGATGGTATATGATGGTGGGATGAATGGGTCTTTTTGGTAGAATAAATTAATCAAGTGACTAACTTACAGAATAATAAATGGCTCGGGAATGACTATTAAAATACATATATCAATATACACTTTGCAACTATATATATTACAATACAATAATTAATAGTACTGTACAAGCTTGCATGTAACATGTAATAGCCAGTGTATTGACACCTTATGTTGCGTCACTGTATAATCATGCTACACGTACAGTAATGTACTTCATTAATTCATCAAGATAAACAACCTTTGTTTACCCCGAACTATAAGACTACTTTTATCAGAAGATATTTAAAATGCGATAATAAGTACAAATAGCTTACTGTGATTGCTTGCACTGATGAATGATGGCCAATAATCTGATATTTGTACTTTGTTTATTGGTGTGTAAAATATGTTATGCATAGTCTGATTTAGAATAGATACACTCTTAAACCTTGACCAATTTAGTTGCCAAACATATTATTTAAAAATTCAACAGAACAAAGCTATTGATACTCTTATTGGTGACTAATGATGAACGTATATTAATAAATATAGTTTTTTAATATAGATACTCACAGTTATAAAGCTGTTTCATAGGCTTATGAATTAGAATCATGGTAAGTTTTAATCATTTTACTTTTAACTTTAACTAACGTTTAAATTTCTCCTTGTTAATGCGTATATATTACATTTTCTTAAAAAATGACTGATACGTTTCAATAAATATTGATACTAACATAAGGGTAATATTTAATTGCGATTTTTCGGTTTAACAAACGTACTTGCGAACGTAAAATGCAGATAATTGAATTTATCAATACATTCCTAAAAGTTAATTGATACAAACACTAAGTAAACGTGTTATTTATAATATGTATATTAATCTAAAATATGATTGTTATTACATTATTAACCATGCATATAAAGCGAGTGACTGAATTACTTCTAGGGATTACTTCTGATAGCCTGCTCCTCTGTACTCCTCGTTGCCATTATGCTAATAAGGAGTTCTCATGCAGGTAAGTGAGGTGTCTTATTGCCCCTAACACTGGTAATTATAAATACTAAAAACAAAAATAATATCAAACAGGGAATGCCACGTACCAAAAACGCAGCCTCCCCAAAACGAAGATTCAGTGAAAAATAATACACGTCCTTGCAAATTTATAAGTAGTGTAGTTTCTTACAATAGTAATAACATCTTTATATCCTCCATTTAATTTAAAATTAGCAGTTTACCGTTGTAATTAAGATCTTAAAAACAAATACTTTTTGTATAACACAGGGCTGATTCTAGACTATATTTACTATTCTTTAGATATTTTCGATTTATACTCGAGTTGTAGAACAAAAATCCACATCAGTTAAAGATCAATTTAAAGTGTTCTTTATGTGTAAGAATCAAATTAATGAATATCACATAATCTTATTTTAGCATGGAGTTTGCCCCGCTGATGCTTGTCAAAATAACGGAACTTGTGAAATGGACGGCACCTGTACATGTACAGGTACAGGGTACGAAGGTGCAACATGCTCAACAGGTTTGGAATAGCATAATACCATAATCATTTCTGAATGTTTACGTATGAGAAGCATATGGAAATACAAAGTGTAGTGTATTCTCAATATTACACGAAACAAAAACAAAAAGAGAAATGACTTCATAAGGTCCTTATTACTGAACAAGGTATAATTTTTAAAAATATTTTTTATAAGAATTATGGTGTCCATCTGATAAATTTATTATAGATGTGTTTCTTGCAGTAGAAAGAGTTTCATTTGCGTAACACGTAAAACCCAGAAAGGATATTCATTTTAATCTGTTGTCGCTAATTAAGACACGAAAAATTCTTTCGAAATAAGCTGTATTCCAAAAATTTAAAAAAGAATACTAAAGTCTGTTCCACCTAATTTTGGGCCACTAGTTTCTTATCGCCATTGCATGTATTTTTGCTCTTTATAGAATATTTATATCCGGAAATTTAATATCTCCAGGCTTCTTTTTTATTTTTCCATTATTTCTTATTAAAACGTAAAAATCCGCATTTTTGTTATTTTCTCCATAGGGCGTAATGCAAAGTGACGTACGTCGTGCGTCGCGTTGATTTCCAAGATGACGGCGTCCGTCCATACCTGACGTTACCAGGGACGCACTCAAAATTATCAACGTCGAAAGAGACAAGTTTAACGGTGCATATCTTCTATTCAATAAATGTATATATGCCGACCTGAACAAATCCGTATCGACAGTTCAACGATTTCGGCATGCCAGCTTTAAAGTACCGGCATAATAGGATCAGTCGGTACATTATCGTGATTAATTATATGTAAGGGTCTGAAATCTTTTATTGTCGGCATTATACATATGGATCAGAAAGGCAGTTTTCGAGTAGAAATCTAATATAAGAACATAAAATAAAGTTTTGTCGAAAAATGGCAAATACCAAATTATGTTAGTCCCATTGATCGATGGAGAAAACATATGACCCGCACTCAAGTGCGGACGAATATTTCAGCTGTGTAAAGAAGGGGGTCTTTCTTTGAATACCCTTAATAAGATAAGATCATTTACAATCATTTTTAGAAATGAAACTATGAATATTTATAAAACTATTCTTTTGTGAGTAGATCTTTGAAAAGTAGGATGAATCCCGCAATCGCGTGTCCTAGAATAAACACTGCCTATCACTCCCGTGTCCGGTAATTTTTCAAGTACATATATCTATACAGACAGTACCTGTCTGACCACGGAAACGAAGACGCACGCACACACACACATGTCAAATGTTATTTTATACTTAGAACATATTTTATACAATAATAACAAGTCATTTTAAAGCCTTCGTACATATAAAACTGACATTTATATCAGACAAATCTATCGCTTTTCGCTTAATTATAAAGTTAAATACCCCACTTTGTTACGTAATTTGCGATCTGTCCCCGGATAAGAAATGAAACCTGCTTAGCCGTTATGCTAAAAGCCTAAAGTACATATCAAAACAAATTTGAAATTGATACGTAACTCGAAACGTTTCCTACAGCCTGTTGAAGATGAAGACACCCAATGCAGTACATTTACAGAACATTTACAGTTCATGTAGGCCTATTGTGAGAGAACGCTACTGGCTACAATATCTGGTAAGCAGGCATATTTTCTGTAAAAAACAGAAAACATTGCCCTTATCCAGATTTCCTAACAAGTGACTTAAGGACAAAGCGCAGGGACGATAAAAACGATAAAACGATGCGAACGGTCGCAATGACGTAATTATTCGAGCAAACAGTTACTCTATCTGATTTGTATCATGGCACGTTCATTGACAGTTCTTACGCCCTACAAAATAGTGTGACGTAATATCGTGTGACGTAACAAAATTGTTTGACCTGAATCTTTTTACTGAAAGAAAATCAATACATGTACTTGTTGGCCTTTTAAAGTAGCCTACACATTGTCGTTTAAGATCAATAGATCTAGAATCTAGGTCATTACTGTCAGAAGGAAAATGAAGGATTTAGGATGAATTATGGAGTGTTCAGGGTTGTACTGTGTCATGCATGTCGGACCACTATTTAAATTAATGCGTATTTCACTTTCATGTTATGCTACTTCACCCGAAATTCAACAACTGCTTAAGCATGTTAAGATTTTCTCAAAATGTTTAGTTCTGTCATGAACTGGAGCAAATCCGATATGTGTGACGGACTGTCAGTACATGTACGACATAAGGCTAGGAATCATTTGAAAGCAGGAATTATTAGGTAAATCCTTTTTATTCCAGATCTATTTAGATTTTCAACATTTTTTGTATATTAAATGCATTATATACCTCATTATTTATAACAATACCTCTGATTGTAATATTGAAATGTCCCCCGAAGTTTTTATGGAAAAAAACACGCAAACTTTGGCGTAACTACTCTGTAACGGAAGAGTAAACGTCAATGGCGCCCAAGTAAACAATGGCGAGTCTCCACAGAAAAATAAAAATCGGCATCTTTACAAAATGACGTGATTGTTTCAAAAACGCTTAAAATTCCCGAGGGTGACTTTTTTGTACATCACAAAACAGGTAAAATCTATACGAAAACCGCTCAAGTTTTTTCAGTTCCGGTCAAAGTTGGGGGTCCAAAGTGGAATGGAACAGACTTTAGTAGACTGTTATGAAAATCATGCTATCAAAGGTGGTTGATATTTTCACAGCGCTCGAAATTACTTGAATAAAGTTTTTAGTTAAATGTTTAGAAAAACTCCTATAAATGACGTTTTTTTCTCTAATAGATGTTGATGAATGCACAGCAAACAGTCACAACTGTAGCGCAAATGCAGCGTGTACAAATAGTGGTGGTAGTTTTACGTGTGCCTGTAATTCAGGCTATTCCGGTGCTGGGACTTCTTGTACAGGTAACTATATTAAAGTGAATACCTTCTCTCTTCGTATTGAATAAGTTAAATTCCTTTTACCGCGAGCAGGAACTCAAGTGACAGTACACACATGTCATGAATAGTTGGAAGTGATACATTGAAGCATTGTTTTACATACATTACAGAAATTTGAAAAAAGTATATCGAATTCAATGAAAAAAGAAGTGTTTGCCTATATCATTGAATGTGATCCCCCTGTCTGTTTTCTTAGTACATAACCTCGCCCACAGAAGAGATAAGTTTCCTGCGAATAAGTTCGTTTTACGCAGTTGTCAGGTCCTTGTTACAGCTTGGTAGAAGAAATTCAGCTTGCTTGAATTTCATTTGTAAACATTAGTACACAATACACAGGATCAGTAACACTAGTGTCAATTTTGAATAAACAGTAAGGACTTAATTGTGTTAGTTACACAGTTTAGGAATTAAGTTTTCTTTACAGATGATGACGTATGTACAAAATGTACACACAAATATTCGTTTAGTTAGACTGTCGGTATAAGCGATAGCTCACTATCAATAAAACCATTTCATGTAATATAATAATTACGGAATTCCATTCGGGTCATCGCCTTTTAATGTGTTGATCTGAAACGCAAAACTCGATAGTACGATGACGAAAACGCAAAATCACGCAACTACGATAACGAAAACGCGATAAAACGATGATGATAACGCGATAGTACGATAACGAAAATGCGAAAATACGATAGTACGATGATGATCATGCGATATACGATCATGTTTTCACCATCGTACTGTCGCGTTTTCACCATCGTAATATTGTGATATCGCGTTTTCGCTATCGCACTGTCATGTTATCATTACCGTACTATCGCGTTATCATCATCGTACTGTCGCGTTGAGGTAGCACTCCACACTGTTCTCAGCCCCTCGACTTTTTTCGTGCTCAAATTACGCCTATCTGATAAGAACAACCTTTCTACATGAAAATAGAGTAAGTGTTTCACTGTGAACACATTGCCAGTGTAAACGTATTAATACAATTTGGTAGTCTGAACTGCCTTTCTTTCCTAAAAAAAATATTTTCTATTTAATATACCGTCGGGGGCCAGAATTCACTGCAGTCCAAGACCATTCTCGGTGCCTGAAAGTCTGAAGGAAAACAAATGATCTGTGAATTCTAAAACAGTTGCTTAAGAATTATGCCTAGGCCACTATGTTCACTTGACATATAACTGTTTTCAGTTCACCTGTCACAGAGGGTCAGGATGAGCTTTTGTGATCACTATCGAAAGTCGTGCGTTCGTTCGTATTTACTTATATCTTTATTTTGCTTGCAACTGTCATGAGTATACTAAGCCCCCCCCCCCACCCCCCACCCGCCCCAAAAAAGACTACAAAAAACCGCCGGAACATGAAATATTTATTTACTCTCCATTTGATTTATCTTTAAAATTCACAGTTTACATAATTGCATGAGTATACATACTTTAATTTTAAAAAAATTAAAAGAATTGATTTATTCACATTTACGCGTTTCACATACTCTCCTATTACTAGGGTAGTTCTTATGGTTCTTTCGAGCTCAAAAGTAAACGTAGTCTTATACCAGATCCTATTCGACTATCGTTTAAAGACTTGTGTGCAACCGACAGAGTTTTCTTCTTTCTTCTAAATTGATATTTAAAACATTCTTACTGACTCTGTTTACGATTCCGTCTTCTTTCCGATCATGTGTAGTCATTCGTTTCAGATTTATGAGCGAAAAATTGATCAGTTTGATTTCATGTTAAAACACATGCACATGAAAAGCGTTGCTACATTAAACCGTTCTGACCGGTTGCCCCTGGCAAGCTTTCTAGAATGAAAATAGGAATAACTTTCTCTTATAGATGATGACGAATGTACAGCTAATACTGACAACTGTGATGCAAATGCTTCGTGTACAAACACTGGTGGAAGTTTTACATGTGCTTGTAACTCAGGCTACACTGGTAATGGGAATACTTGCAGTGCAGGTAAAAAAATTGCAAATTTGACTTATTTGAAAATAGAAGTTGTTCTGTGCTACCGAAATGTAAAAACATCTACAAGTATTTGCAAATGAAATACAAAAATAAATGCTAGAAACTTTTATATTGTGTAACATTCTAGACACAATAGGCCAGCGCAACACGGACCACGTGTTTGAATCCAATAAATTACGTAATGACAAAACTTCAAATGTATCAAAGAAAACCAGGAAACGGTATCATATGTACAGTTTCATGTTTTGCCCAAGTGTTATTAAGAGTCGTAGCCTACTAGTCGAGCTTTCGGTTCTTTACCTTCCGTCGCAGTTGTAACCTACTTCAATAGTTATGGATTTTCTTTTATTTTCAGATGCCTCATGCCCACGAATCACGCTGCTTTCACTTATGTTCAGCTGTTTGTTATCCAAGTTGATTTCAATGCATATTGTGTGAACAATTCGATTAATGTAACATCGTACGGACCTTCTAAAAATCATAAAATAATTTATTGTATTTGCTTATTCAATCAGTTTTAACAAATAGGAATGATATATTGCTTATTCAATCAAATTAACAAATAGGAATGATAGTCACGTTACAGAACCAAAATAAGGATAATCGACATTGGTTATTTGCTGTACATACCATTTATCAGATTAAGAAATGAAATGATGCGTCTTGTGTGGACTGTTTTATGTAGAAAGAGATGCTAATCAAGAGATGTGGACTCGTCAGAATAAAAAGCTTAACCACGTAATTATTTATTTCCATGGGAAAAACTCTGTATATGTTTATTTCAGATTTCTTAATTACTTCAAAAGAAATACCATCTGCCAAAAATGCTTAAGAAAGATATATGGCAGTTTCTTTTATAAGTTTTTATAGAAACCCTTACAAATATCTTTAAAATCAACGCGTATATTGTCTTGAGAAAAACTATTATATAGTTACTGTTTCCAAATGATGATTGTCTTTCAAAATATGACATCCAAGTTGGATTGAAGTTTTTGGAAAGATGCGGTGGACAAAAGTATTTTAACGTCTTGTTTAATTCTGCATTATATTTAATTTTGTATTGTCGGCAATAAAACTTCTTGCATTAATATAAATCTTCGGTATTTTTCATTTTGTATTTTAACACTGCATAAGATTTTATATCATAGCGACTAAAGGCTTGGGTTCCGTTGGTAGTTAGTACTTTTTCTTTTGGCGCTTGTACTTTGGCCCAGTTATTATGAGCATTGATTTGTGTGGGTTTAATTTTATTCATATGACGCCGTCCTTCATTAATCAGTTTCAAGGTCATTATTCATAAAAAGAAGCAACAATTACTTTAGAATAGTAAATTACCTTAATTAGATATGACCATTTTGAAGGGTTGTATAAAAGCAAGGCTTTTGCCAAGTGCAAAGTAACCCAATAAACACTAGGACGTCAATGTTGTATAGACGTTAGACCACAACGTTGGACAAACGTTAGATTTTTGTTGTTCTTGCAAACTGGTAAGACGCCAGAATCCCGACGTCTACCAAACGTCAGAATATGACCATTCACGACGAATATCCAACGATTGTCCAACAACATCATAACTCAAATTCAACCATTTCCGCACTATTTTCTTACCTAAATACAATCATTTTGTTTAAACAACACTTCGGTTTCCATCGTAGTAAACGTTCAGACAATAAATTATGATTATTTTAAATTATTAACATAGCATCAGCTGGTTGGATACCAAAATCGATTAAAACAAGAGCTGTCCCTCACAAGTGACGAATGCCCCCGAAAGAGGTGCCTCACAGTCTGTGTCCTCTCCATGTGCTCAATAAATGTGCTATGTAATTTTAAAATCCTTCCATGCATGACAGAGTAACCATGCATACAATTTTCCATTACTTTAAACACTAAGTGTGACCTTGACCTTTGAGGTAGGGACTTGGGTCTTGCACGCGACACATCCGCTTGATGTGCTAGACATTTGTGCCAAGTTATTTTAAAATCCTTTAAAGCATGATAGGTTATAGTCCGGACACAAATGTATGCATATATACAGGATTCCATTACCTATAAACTCTAAGTGTGACCTTGACCTTTGTGGTAGGGATGTGGGTCTTGCACGCGACACGTCATCTTGATGTGCTAGACATTTGTGCCAAATTATTTTAAAATCCTTCAATGCATGACAAAGTTACAGTCCGGACACGAATGTGTGCATATATGCATATATAGAGGAATCCATTACCTTCAAACTCTAAGTGTGACCTTGACTTTTGAGCTAGGGATGTGGGTCGTGCACGCGACACGTCGTGTTGATGTGCTAGACATTTGTGCCAAGTTATTTTAAAATCCTTCAATGCATGACAAAGTTACAGTCCGGACACGTATGTGTGCATATATGCATATATAGAGGAATCCGTTACCTTCAAACTCTAAGTTTGACCTTGACCTTTGAGCTAGGGACATGGGTCTTGTACGCGACACGTCGTCTCGATGTGCTAGACATTTGTGCCAAGTTATTTTAAAATCCTTCAATGCATGACAAAGTTACAGTCCGGACACGTATGTGTGCATATATGCATATATAGAGGAATCCATTACCTTCAAACTCTAAGTATGACCTTGACCTTTGAGCTAGGGACGTGGGTCTTGTACGCGACACGGCGTCTTGATGTGCTAGACATTTGTGCCAAGTTATTTTAAAATCCTTCAATGCATGACAAAGTTACAGTCCGGACACGAATGTGTGCATATATAGAGGATTCCATAACCTTCATACTCCAAGTGTGACCTTGACCTTTGAGGTAGGGATGTGGGTCTTGCACGCGACACGTCGTCTTGATGTGCTAGACATGTGTGCCAAGTTATTTTAAAATCCTTCAATGCATGACAGAGTTACAGTCCGGACACGAATTGTAAGTGGGGACACACACGGACGGACGGACAGACGGACAGACGGACGGTGCGATTTTAATATGCCTCCCTTCGGGGGCATAAAAATGGAGGAAAGTATTATCAGTGCGAATAACACAAGTCGCATTTTCGAATAATAGAAAATATGATTTTCCTAAACTTTCATTTTTTCACCCATATATGTTTGTAGAATATCAATTCCGTGGAACACTTTGATTATTGATGATAATTTCAAGAGTGACTGTCCGTACAAGATAAACACACATTTAAGTAAAGTTACCGCCATGGAACGTTAGGTTACTTGAAATATAGGTAACTATGGCGTTAAACCAGATTGTATCATTTTAACCTCACAGTGCCCCGGTTCAGTCTAAGAGGAAATTTTGTAAATGAAATAAGCTGCTATGTTCTTTCATTTCCAACGCTGTACCTAAAAAGAAAAGGGACGTATAGACGTTACATTTTATGCCTTACATTTCGAATTTATCGGTATGTTTAGCATTTTGTTCATTTCGTTGAGTTCATTAAAATGTTTCGACAGATACCCCATATTAATACAGTGTCTGTATGTTATACAGAAAAGCTTAAAATATATTCCCTACTGATAAAACGTCAACCGCATTGACATTTAGAGATGACATTTTCACCAACCGAACATTTCGATAATTTATGCACGGATAGTCTATACGTGCTTGTTTAAGGTAGGTCGGGAAAACTGTAACGCCATTTTCCTTCAAACAATATATGATACCAAATTGAGGAACATACATGTGTACATACAACAATTATGCACCATTTTTCTGACTGTCGACATAAAATAAGTTTGCAAAGTTACCCTCATCAGTTTTATGCCCCCTCAGCCCCTAAGGAACTTTGGGCGGCATATAGAAAGTATGTCCGTCCGTCCCTACTTCTTTGACCTGAACATAACTCCAAAAGTATTAAAGGGAATTAATTTAAACTTGATACATTGATAGAGGATAATAAGGGAAAGTTCAGTGCACAAGAACTATAACTCTACCTTTCCTAATTCTTTCATTATCCCTATTTGTTACATTTTCTTGTCCGGAGCATTACTCTTAAAGTACGTACTTGACATTCGTTCAAATTGCACACAGGAGACGAGACACAGTGCCCATAACCTTAACCATGCATTGCCTTATTTGTGAATTATCTCCCTTTATTGGACCTTATTGTTAGAGTCATAACTCCAAAAGAAGCGGAGGGATTTCATTCAATTTGCATATAGTGCGAGGAGACATTAAGGGAAACTGTAGTGCGCAAATACCATAACATTTCCTGGTCTGATTTTTAAAAGTGTCCCCCCTTTTGGTATTCTATTGTCCATAGCATAATGTGATAACTATTAGAAACACTAACTAAAAATCAAATACAAGTAGGTGATAATGTGCAGTGTGCAACGACCATCACTAGAGCCTCAATATTATGTCTCCCAACACGAACTGGTTGGTAGATCCTGTCGGCCTGCCCGCACATGTGTTACAATGCTTGTCCGGATAACTCCTTCTGAACACCTGGGTGAATTTTAGTGAAACTTTGCGTAATTGTCTAGAATAAAATGTTGTTGGACATGTGACGAATGCCTGCGTCGATCATCATTTGGGTGATTATAACTGTAAATATACGGAGCACAGGCTTGTTTCTTTTTGTGTAAGATCATCTTACTTCATATTTCAATATTTTAATTATTTTGGCAACAAAGCAACACATAATCAAGCGTCACCAATCCGACGGCATTCGCCACTTAGACGTGACAGCTTTTGTGTGACTAAATTACAGTTTTTAGTTAGACCAGCAATGTAGGAACTTAATGGCTTATCGAAAGAAGATCATGCAATATTCATTACTGGTACGTGTACATACTTATAGCTGAAAGCACATAATCTAATTTGGCTGGATATGTCTTGCTATCTTTGACAAATCAAGTTTTGACTTTACTTTGATTCCTACTGAACATATCATCGAAATAAAAGGCGTCATTTAACTTTGTAACAAAAGCAGTAATGGATATTTTTAATGATATTTTTAATGAAGACTGTAACGATGGTGGTACTTGTCACAATGGTGGAGCATGTGGAACGGACGGCACATGTGCATGTACAGCAGGATACGAAGACACGACTTGTTCATCAGGTGTGATGTTTATTATTCCATAAACCTTCAGTATTGAGTTATATCATTGGTATAATATGAAGATCTGAATTCAAATGTTTTCATCAAAGAAAGTTCTATTTCGCTATGACAAGCCGAATGCTGAGCATCAAAGATGTTGTATACATAAAGTATAAGGCAAATATCTAAATATAAAGAAAATACATTGAAATACAGTTGTACAATATATTCAAAGTGACTGATGCTTGTGTAATCACATCCAACAGTTTTGTCATCTGTGGCCAGTTTTCCCACTAAATTTAAATTCGTTAATTTCTAGTTAGAAATTAAAGATACGGCTTAATGTGTGCTATATCATGGCTGGATGTCAAAGGATAGTAAAATGGAATTTTTCAAACAGGTAATTCTACGGTTAGCGTCAAGGTTTCTTAGCCTTTAAGATATGTAATATTTTAATAAATTCCTGTAGCTAATAGTATTTTAATACTACCATGGAACCAGTTGAGAATGTTTATCAGCGCGCTTAGCTGTGCATTTGTGGTTTGCAAAGTCGTCCAGTAAGTGTGGAGCGTGGGTCATTGATGTAGAGAAAATTGGCAGTTTTCAATTTGTGTGACATGTATCCCAAAAGGTACATGTCTTTAAGCTTGAGATACGAAAATATGCAGTAATGTTTATCAGCATATGAAGTTGTGCACCTGTGGTTTCGTTTCGGTCTATCTGTCTGTCTGCATGTCGGTCCATAAAAATGTTTGTATCGCTCGTATCTCCAAAACTGTTTCAGTAAGAATCGTGAAAGTTTACAGGAACATGTGAAGTTGTGCACCTTGGTGTTCGCGTTTGTCTGCCTGTCTGTCACAAGTTTGTGTCACGCACATCTCCAAAAGTTGCCTTAATTCTACTGTTCCAACTCTCCTGCAAACATGCAGTGGTGGTACTGGTAGTCATATGATTTTGTCTGAATAAAGAAACCTCTAGTTTATTAGTTAAATCTCCTGTGAAATATGAAATTTTCAGAAATTACACAACATTTATTTGTTTATTTACAAAATGTAGCATACGTCATATAATTATACTTTAAGATATGGTGAATATTTTGTCATAATGTATATGTATGTCTCAAAAATAAATGATAATAAAAAACAACATTTATCTGTTATTCGTTTAACTATGATAAGTAAATTTATATCATGTAGGACACTTATTGTACACAGCAATAGCGAGTATGCATTTTTTTTGTAATGTCAATATACGTATTCGGTTAAACTGAAATACAAGCAATCATCAGATGATAAGGTTTCATCAGGGGCTCGTTTTGGGGAGGCTGCGTTTTTGGTATGTGGCATTCCCTGTTTGATATTATTTTTGTTGTTTTTTTTCAAATAGCGTGATTGACACAAACACTTTTCTCAAAAAATGCTTCAAGATAGAAATTTTTATTTCGAACACTTGGATATTTTAAGGGCTGATCTTTTTTAAAATCTCTTAACTGTATGCCATTTCTGATGACTAAATAGTCTTTATTCATGTAAATAAATTGAAAACGAATTTAGAAACTGTAAACCAACACCAATTTTTAAGCTCTTCATCAAAGATGGAGTGGTATATTGGTTTGCAAAAGTCGGTTCATCGGTAGACCTAACCTTTTCCGGTCAATAACTAGGGAATAATATAGTCTAGGTTCCTTAAAAGTGGTAGGTTGGTTAGTCATGACAAGTAGATACAATGTACCTCTTGACTGTGAGGCATACATGTTTTCAAAACATTTCTTTTATTTTGAAAATTAATATGCCTAAGTCAATAAAAATCGTCGATCTTTGAGGTTTTGTTTCTGTTTTCATAGTACAACTTACATTTTCAAATATATTTTGATAAAACTAATCGACAAAATAATAATAATGTATATTACCATAACTGAATAAATTATTCATTAAAATATTACATAAAGAAAATAACCAACTATTACTTATAAATACTGGTTGGAATCATTTGTACGGATACTATTATTTCAAGGAATTTCTCGAAAACGTCGATTTTTAAAATATTTCAGGTATGTTCTTTTCTTTGTGAAACACATTGTAGGAGTAAACATTGTTAATTAATAAATGGGTTAACAATTAATAAGTGATTTCACAAGGTCTTTAATATTGGACAAAACATACAAAAAGTGCAGGCATTATGATACATATGTTGTATACTTACCTGCTTCATACATTTGAACTATTCAATAATATATTTCATGGATTCGTTCAAGAAGGGAAGGTATTTTCACAGTGTGGTAGAATTCAAAGTGTGTCATCGAAGATAAATTAATAAAAGGTTTTTGGAAACACTTGTGAAAAAAAACTTGTTCTGTTATAGATATAGACGAATGCACAGTAGGCACTGACAACTGTGATGTGAATGCAAACTGTACAAATACTGCTGGCAGCTTCACATGTGGATGCAAGTGTTGGGACTTCATGCACAGGTAACAATTGTTAATGACACCGTTTTCTGCAATTATACTGTACGTAAAGTCAGCTAGGCTAGTAGGAAGCAGGAGATCTTACATACATACTGTTAGCTGTGCAGCAGTCATGAAAAGCACAGTCATGTTAAATCTGTTTAATAGCCATTTATTAAAACGCAACGTGTATACTAAACAAAATAAGAAACTTCTGCTAAGTTTGCTTGAACATATCTGGATGAACACAAATCGGGTGAATCATTGTTATATGTGCCTTTAAAGAGTGTTCCATGATGCATCGTGTGTTGTAAAAGTGATGGCCAAAGGTAATTTTGACCAAGTGAGGTAGGGGCTAAAAACAAAAATAACACTTAAAAACGGGTATGACCACCTTCAGCGGCCAGTCATCAATGAAATCAATGTAATTTTGTTATAAGAAAATTTACAATGTCTCTAGCTGTATGAAATGTGGCATTATCATGATGAAAAATCGAGATGTTGGCGTTGTTATGGAACAGAGGAATGACTTCCCGCTAAAAGTCCTGATCTCAGCCCAATCGAGCACGTCTGGGATATTCTGGACAGAGCAATGAGGTGCCGTCCGAACCTACCTGCTAACGTCAACGAACTTCGTTCAGCGCTCATTCAGGAATGGAACAATATTCCACAGGCAAATATCAACACTTTAGACATTCTCTGCACCGGCCATGCACTGCAGTGGTCAACTGAAGAGGTGGTCATACCCGTTATTAAATGTTATTTTTGTTTTCAACCCCTACCTCACTTGGTCAAAATTTCCCCCATTTTCTGTGAACAAAGCAAACTCTGCGGAAGTTTCTTAATTCGTTTAGTACATATGCTTTTACATGTTCTATTTATCCGGATGCAACAGTTAAATCTTGGCAGCTTTAATGTCCAATAGCCGACAATCCGCTTTTAGCCGAGTAGCTGTACATAAGCATTTTAACATTATTAATAAATCATTTTGACGAGAACTAAATTTAACAGTCGTTTCGAGACGATATTTCATCCAGTAAATTCAATCCAACTGATCTAGTTATTTAGGACATTCGATGCAGTCTGGTTTACCATATATATTATGTGATAAACTTGTTGAGCAAAACAATTTTTCAACATTCATCAAGATAATATTTAAATTTTGAGAAGTATGTCTTAGCATTCTGTCAAATTTTCAAGCATTTTATTTTATTTAATGTGTTTATTTAAGTTTCGTCCATGTACACTTTACAATCACAATAAATATTTAAAGACTTAAATAAGATAAAAGTACATTGCCATTCAAAATAGAATTAATAAAGTAAAGAGTAAATACGAGGTTCAATTGCTTATTGTAAAGTGAAAGGTACTACATGTAAAAAGAAATTCTGAGCGCAAAACACTGAAAAGGGAAATAGTGCACATATGCGCAATTAAAAACAGAAATATATTAGTCCTTCAGTTTTGAAAACTGTAAATTGCATTTAATAAATGGTCAAACAAATCATCAGCCTCAGTTTGTCTTGAGGAATTATTTGGTGGTAAATAGCACATAGAAGTAAAACATCTAAACTATGAGAGTTAAGAAAGCAAAACAATACCATTATAAGTGTTATCAACGACTGTGATATCAAAATTGCATATTAGTATGTTATTGTTTTACTAATTAACCAACACCAACCTTACATTAACATGCATATTGTTACGATTATTACCAAACCACTTATAATCAGAAATGTTTAAAACATTATCATTCATTAAATAAGTTTCTCTTAAAATAAATATGTCCAAATCTAAAACGTCAGTACATTGATTTCTGACATAATTATTTTCACTGTCTTCGTTTGAATTCATACATTAATGTTACAAACCCCGATCACCACTTCTTCTAGGACCAAGCTTCGTGTTACACCATTGTTACATGGTAATAGTTTCTTTGACCAATATAGGACTAAGGTTTTGTCTACCATTATTATTACTGTTACCATTGACAGCATTATAACATATCCCCCATCTGAGAACTTTTATCATTATGTGCACTGCACTACTTCAGGGCGCATTATAGTCTACACTTTTCCCCACGTCTATTTTTAAACTTCGTATTAATAGTGACATTTAAATAGACAGAATGCGTATGTTTCATTCCGTTTTATTTGCTACATTACTATACATAAAACAAAGCGGTAGAAGCAGAAATTTCCTATCTTTCATATATTTTCATTTGAATATTGCAATGTTTCAGTCCAACCAATTGTTATCTTTAAAATATTTAAAATATTGATTAACTTATATTCACTCCTGTTCTCACATACTCTCCTATTACTCTGGTAGTTATTATGGTTCTTTCAAGCTCAAACGCAAACGTAATCTTATCCCTGTTTGTTAAAATCTTGTCTGCAAACGAAATATATTACTTCTTTATGCCCATATGTTACTATTCTTGCAGAAGCTGTCCGAACAAATGTGATCACGAATTTCAGGCTTATGAGACACAAAAGGATGAGTTTGATTTCTTGTTAACACCACATGCACATGAAAAGTGTCGCTTATCTAAGTTTCGTACATAAAAGCAGAACGCCCAGTTGCCTCTTACAAAAGCGGCCCAGAAGCTTTCTACGGGTAGTTTACTATTTTAGAAATACATGTAACTTTCCCTTGTAGATACTGACGAATGTACAGCTAATACTGACGACTGTGATGCAAATGCAACATGTACAAACACTGGTGGAAGTTTTACATGTGCTTGTAACTCAGGCTACAGCGGCGATGGGAATACTTGTGCAGGTAAATAATAAATTGCAAATTCGGCTTTAAGTCTACCAGTCAATAAGAAGTAAAATGGACATTAAAACAGACCAGTATTAGCTTGTTGAAAGAGTACACTTGTTTGTAAATAATATATGATAAGTTTCGATAATTCTCTTTAAACTTTTTTTGTCAAAGTCTGAATTTCGGTCAGTTTTGAAATTCTTTGCAAGAAACCTTTAGTACTCGGTTTCCGACCAATATATAAAAATGTTGAAAATGAAGACAATATCGGTGTGAAAGATTTATTTTAATGCAAAAATTCTGCCTCCAATATTCTCCGGTTCAATTTCGAAATAATGTCACTTCAGTGTTCTTTTGAAGATTCTTCTCCTACATTGTTCAAGAGATTTTAATTCATCGTAAAATTTTTACATATATCTTTACTCCGAATATGACCTCGAATTGAGGTTTAACGTATACGAGAGCGTAAGTTAAACTTAGATGATCGGCTGTAGACCATCAGGGTTTTCTTGTTATTTCATTGAAGACAAACATAGAACTGACCTCTCTATTAAGTGCCTTACCTCTGTACTGGCGTGTGTAGTTTTGGTACCTTATTATGACTTTATGGTCATGCAAATAGCGGACAGCAAAGGAAGTGCGAATATTTTGCCTAACCAGAGTAACATGTACCTATTGAATTGATTCATACACTAAAAAGTTTAAAAATGATTTTATATTATTTACTATTATGTTGTTATTTTGTAGACACCGACGAGTGCTCAACGTCTGATCCTTGTCAGAATGGTGCCACATGCATGAATTTAGAAGGAAGTTATAATTGTACATGTGCTGAAGGATTTGAGGGGATCGACTGTGAGAACAGTAAGTTGATCCGTGTTACTGTTAAGGGTGAATCTTTTAAATGATAAAACATGGAAATATGCACAAAACAAAAACAAACAGAAATAATTGAAACGTTGAGTCCTTGTTGTACATTCAAGATACATAAAGCTATCTTAGCACGTACGTTTATAAGCCGACTCAGTGTAAGAAGCCAAAAATAACATTATGATAATACTACAAAATGTAACAGGAAGAACATAATAAAGTATCATATTTGAAAGTCCATATTTTGCCTGGGTGGGAATAGCAGCCGTAGCTTTTTAATCGAACATTCGGCAAATTACTCTCAGTTGCATGTTGCTACTCAATTCAATGCTTATGTTTGCTATTTTCAGATGCCTCGACCCACAGGTCACGCTGCTTTCACTTATGCTCGGGTGTTTGTTTTCCAAGTTGATTTCAATGCATATTATATGACCAATTAGATAAACGTTACATCATACATCACCTAAAGAGATTTATTGTCACAGTGCTTTATTATTCAATGAGTTTAATTAAACTAAAAGGTAACTGTTTCCTACAGTTACAGAAACCAATTTAGGATAATCGGTAGGGGGAATGTACCAAGTTGCACCGAGAGGTATACTCGTCGTATTAGTATGCAAGTTGCCTAAAAGAGTGATGATATAAAACCTGTATAAAATGTTTGATTATTTTGATATATTTCGAAGTTTCGTTTTTGTACGTACTTAATTTATTAATATAGATCAAATTATAATGCAGGTGTCAAATCTGATTGACATCCCTGATAGTGTTGCTTTTCTCATAGTTACTAAACTTTAGTATGTACATTTTTGTAATTGTATTAGTCTTCCATTATTCAACTCATCCTACGAACTATTGTTTGATTGTCATAATTGTTGTATGTCCACGGTCCGTCTCCTCTCCAAATGGAATCATCTCTGAAGAAGATGTGTCAGTTGTTTTGAAACTTTATAGCAATCAAGCTACTTGATCGTTAAATATAAATATTGACAAATCAGCACCCCAGAAACAACTTCGTTATGAATGGTGTTCACACCACTTCCGTTGAGAAAATGTACACAATTTTCTGTACATACCTATTGTCAGATTTAGAAATGAAATGATGGGTCTTATTGGGATTGTTTTATGTAGCCAAGCTCATCAAAAGATGTTGACTCGTAAAGTAATAAAAAACAACTATACACATAATTATTTATTTCTATAGAAAAAACTATTTACATGTTTCTTTCAGATTTCTAAATTACTTTAAAAGAAACACCATCTACAAACAATGGTCAAGAAATATAGATGGGCAATTTCTATTTTAAGTATTTGTAGAAACCCTTACACTTATCTGTAAAATCAACGCGTATATTGTCTTGAGAAAACTATCATATAGTTACTGTTTCCAAACTATGATTGTATTTCAAAATATGACATCCTAGTTGGATTTAAGTTTTTTTGAAAGTTACAGTGGACAAAGGTTAGCGACATTAGTGTCTTTTTAGCGTCTTCTTTATTTCTGCATTATATTTTATTTCATATTGTCAGCAATTTTATATCTTGTATTAATATAAATCTGCGTGTGTTTTCGTTTTGTATTTTTAGATTGAAGAGATTTTATAGCATAGAGATAAAGGTCTAAAGACCTTTGGAAGTCAATCTTTTTTCTTTGGGCGCTTATACGTTGGCCCAGTTATTATGAGCATTGATTTACGTGGGTTTATTTTTTTTTCATTCGACGTCGTCATTCATTAATCAATTTCAAGGTCATTAGTTCCAGTGGAAATAAAAATAACAAAGTCTTTTATTAACTCTTACCCTGCTAACAACTAGTGCATTCCACGCCCAGCATGCACATCAGCGATCTGCACTGTGAACTTTTCAGTGTCATTTCAGTGAACACAGCTGTTGAATGCTTTTGATACAAATATAGGTAATTTCCGCCGGTAAGACATCTTTCTTGGTAAAACAAAAGCTACTTGTTAACGTGGTCCAGGGACTTTAATTTAATTGTATATACTGAGTTTGTGTATTTTACCATAATAGAATCAATCAATCGATTGGTACAACACACCAGAACAGAACATTCATTGTAATAATAATGTATAAAATGTAATTGAAAGAAATTCGTGTGAAATTGCCACATGGTAGTTTGTAGGTTGAAAATACATGTATGTTAATAAAACAGAAAGTGTGATTTTATTAGTTGAATTGTCAAGTTATTTTTATTCATTCTTCCCATAGAAAGTGAAGTACCGTTACAAATTAGAGATATGATAAACATGCAAAATGACTGAATTATTTAATTTATTAAATGTATTAATATGTGACAAAATGTCAATAATCACATTGTCAGGCGATAGGTAACAAAATATGAGCAGGTCTATTCTCGTCTTGTAACAGAAGCGGTGTAGCATACCCTTGTTTTCTGAAGATTGTTTCAATCAGAAACACTGAAAGCATTTTGCCGCCGCATTCAGGAACAGGAACATAGCCGGGAATTCATACGGCACCAAATAAAGCATAGCGAACTACCATAAGCTTAATTAGCAAACACGTTACACCTCTGTTCTTAAGGTAGTTCTGTATGAAGTGTATGAACAGTAATTCTTACACAAGTGGCTGTTTTCGTATATAAACGCGAAGGGAACAACCTTCATTTTATTTAACGAAAAGCAATGGCATGTTCTTAACGTCGCGATGTAAGTACGTGAACACGCCCAGTTGCATTTCATGTTTAAGTTACTGATGTACCGCTACCTGTTCAAAAAGATCTTAAAGAAAATGACGTGTTTGAAACACTTGTAATATTATTTTGATTACTAAGAATCCGAAATCCTGACTGATGTTTTACCCAACGATAAAACACAGAAAACAAATTTTATCATTCCTTAGTTAACGTACATGTAGCAACATTTATTGCACGGCCCATCAGGGCCGTGCATATAGTAGTGGCTTAAGAATGTGCCATGGATTCGGATTTGACCATTTTTGTCCTTTCGAGTCATATTTTTCTGTAAAATTGCGTTCTTCACTCGAAAAGTAAAATTCTCATTAAAATTATCACGTGTTAATCACCACAAAAATTAAATTGTTATTATTTCATTGCCGTTTGGTGGATTATTTGCTGCTTGGTGGATCATATATTTGCACTTCGAATCGGATTTGATCCTTTCAGCCTTTCAAGTTATTCGCGCATGCCTATTGAAAATTATGTCATTCTTGCTTTACACATCACGTTACCTGTTTACGTAGTGAAATTTGGAAATTTTAAAGTGGATTCTGTAAAGAAGGTTAGTTATTACCAACAATTTATTATGTTTTTGTTATCAATGCATTTTGAGTGCAATGCATTTTGAGTGTTAATTCACATGCGTTGTTTGATATTGTAGACTAAACTAAAGTTTTAGCAAGTCTCCCAAAGTGATGACTTACTTATAAATTGACAAAAATAAGTAGGACGATTGTGAAGACTTTTTGCTCAGTTACGGAGTTTTATAGGATTATATAACTAACTTTTTGTCAAGCCGACATTTTGATGTATGTTATTAATGCGTATAAATTGAAGTTCTTCAAGACGTAAAATGTAAACAATAGACCATGTGACTTTTGGCGCGAATTTACTACACATAACAGTGTACATATGCTACTACACTCGACAGGTGGCGCTGTCCAAGTTTTTTCGAATTATTAAGCGAGCTATTTTTAAACATTATAGTGTCATGTATAGTTCTTCATGTTCTACACCAAGTGTGAAGAAAAAAAATAATAATAATAAAAATAATAATCTTTGTGACAGCAATTAAAATTAATATTTACCCTAATTGTAGTTAATAATCCGATTTAATTAAAAATCCAGTATGCAGCCCGTCAAAGCTTTCAATAGAGGCACGGTAATAACCAAGGGTATTCCTGGTATAAACATGATTTGCATATCAGAAACATTTCTTGGACGAAATTTACCCTTTTTTATCCCGTACAGAGAAATAAAATTTATCAATACTTTTCCAACTTTTATTTGATTTATTTGATATCTAAATTTAGAAAATGTACAATTATTATGAAAATAACTCGATTTACAAATGATGACATTTGGAGGGAAATATTTTTGGTCTGACGCTGATCAAGTTTCATTGGCCCGAAACAAGATGGTGGCACAGTATATGTAAACACTCGATGCTAAAAGAATGAAGTGACATTTCGTGGGTAATAATGGATTATAAATCATTTTTGCCTATTATAGTTGAAGCAAAATAATTTTTATTTCATATGGGTATAAATGAAACCGCTTTTGTCATGTTTGATAAATGAAAGTTATGCTACACCATTTTGATACTAAACCTTTAGACGTCGAAAAAGACTTTGATAGTAAAAGATGTAAAATGTCAGAATTTTGAATGTTGAACATAAAATGACAACTTTTTCAGTCTAATTATTTGGACTACAGTTGACAATTAATGACATGATCATATGACTGTTCTCCTACAGTTGATAAGGCAGTTCCAGATCATAGGAGTTCAGGATCACATCATTGTGTACATTTCATTGGATGCATAATGCCACTGACCATTTTCTATCGATCTCCTCAATTAAGAATGGTACTTTAAGAACACCATTCATAAAAATTTGAATATTTATAAACAGGAGCATCTATAAATTCTGAAATACATCTTCACTGATACAAGACAATATCACAAACATCTGTTGTTCTTTCGGCCGTGCAACCATCTCTTTGCTGCATCTTGCAGCAATTTTTTACTTGTTTACCCTATGATACGGCAACCGCAAATAGGCCAAAATTTGCTTCTTAATCTGTCATAAAGAAATGTGTATTTAAATATTATTCACGTGTGTATTTATAGATATCGAGCGAGAAAGCCTAGTTACGGAAATACACTACACATATAATTATGTTTAGTTGTATTCCAACGGGAGTTATGAACATCGACATTAATTATTTGAAACAGTGATTGCGGAAAATAAATATTTCACCTGACAATAGAAAACGTGGCTTTAAAATGGGAAGAATTATCAGGAAAGTACTTCGAAGTCAAGGAATACGGCTGTTTGTTTGTCTGCTTATAGGTATGGTCTTCATGTTGATAATTCAGCAAGAGATGGTGTCAAATGTGACAAGAAAAATTGCTGACTTTTCCGCGGACAGTAAGCAGACTAAGCAAGGTAATAAAGCAGTTGTTTATTGCAAGTTTCAACAGTTTTTCTATTATTTAAAGCCGACAGTTTACATAAGGGTGTTGTTCCCGAGAGGGATCAGTACTAAACTCATAATGCATAGGAAACTGCCTACATATCGGGATCAAATTTATGAGAGGTTACATTTTATGTCGGCGATTTTGACCACTTGGCCATGGAGATGTGTATGAAAGTGACTTTTATATTGTATACATTTTTATCAGGTTCTTCAAAACTGCTTACATGATGTTTATAATCCTATAAATACAAATCTAGTTATGTAATACATATACATTGAAATAATATGAATTTTGCGGTGTAAAAATGTTGTTAAAGATTTCTTTCCTGTTATCAGTTATTTCAGTTGTTGGATAAAATTTCTCAGATTGTATAAGCGAATGAAAACAAAACATCTGTATTTTTTTTAAAGTGACTTGCATGATGATTATTTTTACGGCATGACAATTACAATTTTAGTGTCTCCATAGCGGCTTCTGTGTGCACAGACATACGTATAGCCAGTGTAAATAGCACAATCGGAAGGTGTTTCGTTTTTAAAAAATACAAAATACAAAATGCTATATCATGGCCGAGGCTGTGTTGGACACGATTACGTCAGACTGCACGTAAGGTAATGCCCCCCCCCCCCCTCCGCTGTGTATTTCCACGGACGTACCAGTATAACGCCAGAAGAAATGTTCGATAACAGTTTTTGTTTTGGCGATGTCATCGCCATCATGGTTAATCACATTTTATAGTCTTTCAGAAGACTTTCGCAAAATGTTATATCTTTGTATCACATAAAGATATCTCCTGAACTTTAAGAGATGTTATATCACGTTATAAAACCACCGAGTGGGCATCAAAAGTGATATTTTTATGAGTGGCGCAGTCACAACATCGTCTAAAAATAAAAGTCAGAACAAAGCTTTGAATCACTTCGCCATCTCCGTAGCACCGAATATGTAATGCTATTTATTGATATCTGAGTACTCCAAAGCACAGTACACCGAGATTATGAAAATCGTGGTTTCTATATACTACTTTACTGGTAATGCATAAGGGGTAAGATACAGTTGTTCTATGGAATAGAGTTAGTGCAAAAATTGCACCTTTTGACATACTATCTTGCCCTGTTACGTGTCCATTTGTACATCTGATATCGCATGTTTTCTTTTGATGTGTCCATGTCTACCGTTTACCAAACAATTGCATGGTACTGAGAAATGAATAGTTGCATTCAGCAGCACTTTACATATCTGTGTCATATATGTATTGATAAACTGGACTTATATTTTAAGATGATTAATTTGGTATCAATGGTCTATCAGATACGTTTTATATTGATGTTGCATTTATATCACACGTGGAGTGTTTCATTACCTCTTTTTTAACTATATTATTATTCATTTATCTTTCGGCCTTGCTATTATGTGATTTTTTTCTCTATATATATCGCGTATTGAACGATGCTCACATTTTGAACAAAACATTGTCACTACGGCAAACAAAGCATGTCAAAACGCAATACGTTGAACGTGAAACTCTTCACCAGATGGCGCATTATCCTTGTCTTCGGGCATTGTCGGTAATTGACGTAAACCGTTCCGGGTATCAAGTACGAAACTATGGCTAGTGTTACAAGTAATATGTGATTAAACTAAAAGTGAATGCTATGCAAACAGCAAACTACACTTTTTGGGAAAACAACATCAAATTTACCAAAAAAAACCCGGAATCGTTTCTATCGGTTATGCCAATATCTTGCAAAATAAATGTGAACTGAAATGATAGACCACTTACCACTTACCATGGAAGAAAATTTCGGCTTACCATGCAAGACCTGGTTAAAGATTTAGGGTTTTCCTCTTAGTTTATCTTATTGTCAACGAGAGTAATTCCGTTTGTTGGTGTATGCCACTGGCAGGAAGTAGACAGAGGTTAGAAATTGCATTCAATATCGCTTGATGCCCGGCTTAAAATGGGAGAAAGAGGAGAGGAGTGTTGTTATATAGGCCGCCTTTAATAGCCTCACTGTTTGGCTAGCTATTTAGCCAAGTGGATGAATGTCCGCTACCATACGTGAGTTCAAAGGTCAATTCCTGTGCACTTTTTTTCTCTCCCGTATGTTACCTCAGAAGTATGTACCAGTATTCTATTTCAATACGTTTATAAAGTTATAAATGGATCCGTGACTACCTATTTCTTCATCCATGATATATTGGCCTACTGTGTCGGATTGTACAAGATCTAGCGAATCCATTATTTACAGTAACCAGATAACAGTTTTGCATGTAACCGATTATATGCAAATTCATAAAATCATCAATCTGTGCATCATTCAATTACATACTGCTGTGAGACAGAGAGGATCAGTTACTTCATGAGGCTCCTGCAATATGATAATACATGCAACTTTGGATACAGTAAATGTCGATTTTGATTTCCCCGAAGGCGAGCATATAGTACATGTAATCACATCGTAGGTGCATGGTCACATTTTCCGTTTCCGGGCTGTAACTTTGTCACGCATAGAGAGATTTTTCAATAATCTGACACTAGTGTTCAGCCTATCAAGCCAACTTGTTGCGTGCAAGACCCACGTTCCTACCTCAAAGGTCAAAGTCATACTTCCAGTTTAAATATAATGGAATCCTAAATATATGACATATTCGTATCCGGACTGTAACTCTGTCATGCATGGAAGCACTTTAAGAAGATTTGGCACAAGTGTTCACCACATGCAGGTGATAAAAACAAAAATAATATCAAACAGGGAATGCCACGTACCAAAAACGCAGCCTCCCCAAAACGAACCCCACAGCACCCAGAAGTGCACACCACCAACACACACACACACACACACACACACACACACACACACACACACACACACGCACACACACACGACACACACCCACAATCATGTACACACACACATATACACTACCAACACACACTAGCATACAAAGCAAACACACGAGGACAAAACGAACAATTAAAGGAACACAGTGGGGCACCGCCTTGGAACGGTCAGTGGCAAAAACACCACTGGGGAGCTTAAACCGGTTTATGGTGCGCACCCAACCTCACTCTTACCCCCACCATGTTCCAAAGTCACAGGACAGTGTAAATAAAAGTAATCCCTGCTAGGTGAATCTCTAACACACGCAATGGAAACAAAAGTCATGTTCAAGTCCCGTTTCACTACCTGAAAGTTCAATTCACATATGAGAGTTTTAAGGTCATGAAATCCTGCATATGTGCATACATTCGCGCCCGAACTGTAACTCTGCCATGTAGTGAAGGAAATTAAATTACTCAGCAAAACTGTGTTTTTCATAAGTCCCGCCTCTCTAACCTGATGGTCAAAGTCGCACTAAGCGTTGAAATGTTGGAAATAAAAGAATATACATTTGTGATGCAACTGTAGTATTGAAGTATTACCATAATGTATCTCTGCAAAGGTGTTCATCACATGGCGACAACGTGATGCACATTTTTCTCTCTGTCTGACCGTCTGTCTGTAGCCATTTTGTCATATGCAGACTGTAATTCTGTTATGCTTTGAAGGATTTTACAATAGCTTGGCACAAATGTTCAGCACATGGAGTTGATGTGTGAAGCGCAAATCTTGCATCCAAACCTGTACGGTCAAAGTCACAAATATCACTACTGAGGCATTCGTCACTTACGAGTGGCAGCGGTTATTAATCAAACGGTAATGATTTTACATTCGAAAGGAAACATGAAGGCGTGGTTTCGTATTTTTGTATTTTCTTTGAGAATACATGCATTTTAATAAATTTAAACACTGCAAAGTCTATTTTAAAAAGTAATATAATTACAAAGTTATTACAGTAAATTGTAATTATAAGTGACAGTTCTTTCCCTTGATCTAGAACGAAAATATATTTCTGTCCAGGTAAGTTATTTTGGTCTCTTTTGTGTATCTCAGTTTGATTAAAAAAACAAAAACACCGCTTGCAATTTGTCATGTAAATTCTCGTTTTATAGAAATGCCTCACATAAATTTTAGAAAATGTATACATGAACATGTCAAAAGAAACAATATGATATCAGATGTACAATTGTACACGTAACAGGGCAAATTGCATGGCAAAAGACATGGTGCAATTTTTGCACATTTCTTATTGTACGAGTCTCAGAGTACAATGTATATTCAATTAATTCTCAATAATTATTGGGAATACTACAGAGTTGAAATTCTATTGAAACTTGTGTAAACATGTACACGCAAATAGGACTGCAATATATAGTGGGATGTTTACCTTAATGGCTCTGAAAACGACTACATGATTTTATGGCGCGTGTAATGGCACTCAATTGTTTTTCTGATAGCTGACATAATTGTGTAATGGTTTAAATGTATGTATATACTACTCAGTACCATTTTACGACATATTGCAAAGAGTTTCATATTCATGTGAGATATGTAATTGCAATCAGGAGCAGTCCTGTTGTTCAAATACACTTTTATTCCGAGATTTATTTAGGAAACAAACCGTGACACGCACGTTGTCCTCAAAGAATGTTCTTATACACAAACAATGGCAAGAGGAATCCGAATAAGTCGTGTTGTCACATCGGAAGATAAGCTAATGACCGAATACTAAGATTGAACATTGTATAAATAGTATTTTCAATTCTCTCTTGCAAACATTGTCTGAATAGCATTTCAGAATTCTCTCTTGCAAACATTGTATGAAAAGCATAGTATAATTCTCTCTTGGAAACATTGTATGAAAAGCATTTATAATTATCTCTTGCAAACATTGTATAAAAAGCATTCTATATTTCTCTCTTGCAAACATTGTATGAAAAGCATTTATAATTCTAACTTGCAAACATTGTATGAAAAACATTTATAATTCTCTCTTGCAAACATTGTATGAAAAGCATTTTATAATTCTCTCTTGCAAACATTGTAGAATGCTTGAAAAGCATTTATAATTCTCTCTTGGAAACATTGTATAAAAAGCATTTATAATTCTCTCTCGCAAACATTGTATGAAAAGCATTTATAATTCTCTCTTGCAAACATTGTATGTAAAGCATTTATAATTCTCTCTTGCAAACATTGTATGAATAGCATTTTATATATTTTGATATAACCTCATTATTTCATGGTGATGAAATGAGTGAATAAAGGTTCTTGGACTATAATTCTCTCTTGCAAACATTGTGTGACAAACATTTATAATTCTCTCTTGCAAACATTGAATGAAAAACATTTTATAATTCTCTCTTGCATTGTATAAATAGCATTTTCCAATTCTCCGTTGCAGATGTCCTTATATTTCAAAGATCGGTAGAAAATTCCAAACTTGCTGTCATACTTAAAGGATCCGTCAATTTTACATCACTGCCATTTGTATACATATCCAGGATAAATATTTCAACACAAGACACTAGAAAAAGAACAACGTACAGGCAAAGTTTATGGAATACGAGACGCCCATATAGAAAATTTGGTTATAAACTAAATAGTATCAACGACACGAGAAGACTCTTTTGCACTGATAAAAGTAAATGGAGTAAAGCACTTTCTGATCGCCTAGGTCGTATTACTTCAAACTTAGAGAGTTGGAAATTTGGTCATACCATAGAATGTCCAAATTTTAATATCAGTGAAATAAAGTATGATCAACCAAGACTAACATTTTCGATTAATTGCAACAAATCGGGCGGCATATTTGATTCTCCGAAGTGGACAGACAACGCAAGTGATGTATATGTGGCAAAATTCAGCGATGAGTGTGTCGACAATTTTATACATCAGTGTTGTAGAGGCCAACACCGCGTGCCAAATGTTGTTCACTATGTTTGGTACATGAGAGGGGAGTTGACTTTTGTAGGGTTTACTAGCCTACTTGGTGTTATACGTTTTATCAAGCCGTGCGCTATAATATTCCACGGTGACAAACTTCCATATGGTAAATACTGGGACTTTATCGTAAATATATCGCCAAATATTATTCATTTAAAACGTGACCCTCCACAGTTTATTTCGGGACAGAAAATCAAACACAAGGAGCACTCCAGTGATATTATGCGAGTAGAAGCTCTTCTACAATATGGGGGTATATATATGGATACCGACACATTAATTGTGAAGTCTCTGGATTCGCTAAGGAATTACTCATGCGTGATGTCAAACCAAAGTGCCGGTTTAATGGGTTCTGCATTTGTTATGGCCGAGAGAAACGCATCGTTCATTCAGTTTTGGATGGATGGCTACCGGAATCACTATAACAGTTCTAAATACACATATAATGCCATGGTATATCCGATTAAGGTGGCTCGAGAGCACAGAAATTTGATTCACATAGAGTATGCCACTATTTCTACACCAGAAAATATGATTGGCGGGAAAATATACTATAACGAATACGCCACTTATGATTGGTCGTATATTTATGGAATACATCTATATAGCCGCATTTATAAAAAGCCTTTCAATGAACACACAATAAGGAATATGAACACGACAGTCGGGTCTATCTCCCGCCATGTTTTATTTGGTAATAAGGAACTGTGCACTGACCAGTCGTTTAACAACTACTAGCTCTTACGGGAAAGTGCAATAGACTAGATGACTATTCCGATTGATTTATGCAAATGTATTTATGTTGATTATACATGCATTTCGACAGAAAGCTGACGGGCCTCTATACTTGAACAAAAATGTTTTTATTTCTATAACTTGTCTTCTTTAAGTCAGTAAATTAAATGTTGTACCAGTCGTATGTTCTGCCATAAGTGAAACTAAGTCAGGAAAATGAAGCGCCAATTCCGTAATGTTTCATCTTGCAAAAGTCTAACTAAACATCAATTCTGTATATTTTCACTTTGACAGAGCTTAACTAGTTCTAACACAGTAACAGTTAAAGCTATAATACTGCTTAAAATGACCAGAAACAGTACGGTAAAAAGTTCTTAAGGTGAAATGCGCCTTAAATATTTTGTGCGAATTGTCTCATGTAATTTACACTGTGCACAATTGTAGATATTTCTGATTGAAATCCGATTTATTTGTTTTGATATCTCTTACGGTTTCTATGCTGCTATGCTTCAAACATTTCCACTGACGTCACTTTTTGCACAGCACGCTATTTCATGCCATTCTTCGAGTTTTTCTTTCACCGTGCTTTTAATTTTGAATTTATAGCCAAACAATGCGCCTTGCATTTCAGACGTTCTTTATAATTGTATAAAATTTGTTGAAAACATTTCAATGCTTGATACGCTAGTCGCGATTATGTGGCGTCAAAACGGGAAATTTTATCAGGATTTTGCTTAAAATTTTGCCTTACAATTAGACTTATTAACTAGATGCAACATGTCGAGCCGCCAGCTGTCAAAAGGGCTAACTCCTTCACTACCAATTAGAGATAGGTCAAAATACACCTAAATATTGGATGTAACATGCATGTTGTACCACATAAAAGTGGTCTCAATTTTTCTCTTCGGCCAGTAATAAAAAAATAACAATATAAGCTATTTAAAGTAATAACAAAGGGAAGTAATTCTAAAACCAAGGGTAGGTCATGGTGGTGACAATTTGTGCCAAGTTACATCAAAATCCATCCATGCATGAAGAAGACATCCTCCTGACAAAGATATACTTGAATTTGACCTTTAACCTCTAAGAGTGACCTTGACCTTAGACCTAGGGACCTGGTTCTTACGCATGACACTCCGTGTCATGGTGGTGAACATTTGTTCCAGGTGACATCAAAATCCCTTCATGCATGAACTTCAAGAAGAAATGCTCCGGACAAAGTCATTCTTGAATTATTCTTGTATTTGACCTTTGGCCTCTTAGTGTTACCTTGACCTCAGAACTAGGGACCTGGTTCTTGCGCATGACACTCCGTCTCATGGTGGTGAACATGTGTGCCATGTTATTTAAGAATCGCTTGATCCATGGATTAGTTACAGCCCGGACAACCTAAACTCGGACGGACGCACGCACGCACGCACGCTCGCACGCACATACAAAAAAACGCCATTTGGACAGCTATATCGAGCTTTCGCAAGCGGACAAAAATTAGCTGAATGACAAAACGCATACGTTTGATATGCTGTATAAAATCATTTTACGTTCATGTATGATAGAAAGGATTGGTAACCGGCTTACTGTTTTTACAATTCCACGAGATTTCAACCCTACCCCAAACGTAGTTTTGACGTTGTGATGTACTGGGAGTTACTTTGTACGTTTTCATTTTTAACAAATGGATAAAAATTATACAATTTATATACCCGGATGGGCTGTTTACAAATCTTTATCTGCATGAAAGAATTTATAGGTTTATTTGATCTATGACCAGTGCTTTTCTATAGCGTTTAGATCGGATTTACACCCTCCCGTCATGTATATAGTAACAAAAGACGGTTCCATGTCTGCAACTCTAATAGAATTAATTCAGATGCTCCAGTGGCGACTTAATATGAATTATAAATACTTCTTACGGTGGAAACATTAATACAGTATTTCCGTATATGCTTGTGATTAGCATGTGTTAGTGTCAATTAAAGTAAAATCGAAGTAATTTTTCATCTCCTCACTAAAAGTATCGCCTGAAAAGGGTGTGTATTCCCCATTCACACCATGCGTCATCTGTATACAGTTGAAAGTATACATAGGTCTACATCCTTTGTGTTTTCTTAAGTTTTCAAGCTAAGTAGTACTTTTGAGTCAAGATTTTGGCGCATACTTTTATAACCATACGTATTTCTTATTTCTCCCCTGTAAAGCACCAGCATACGAAATATCAATTTTTAGACAGCTAGTAACTTTTGTTTGTTAAGACTGAGATCAAATTCGCCACACCCTGTTTCACATGCGAGTCTCTTGTTTTAAAACTACATATACTTTCGAAATGTGATTTCGTTTTTACGAAATGTATTCCGTAATTATGAAATAATATTTCGTTCTAACGAAATCATATTACGTTTTTACGAAATCTTATTTCGTTTATACATATTTTTTTATCTAGTTTTTACGAGATGTTATTTCGTTTTTACGAAATGTTAATTCGATTTTACGAAATGTTACTTCGTCAGAATGTCATTTTGTAATTATAAAATACATTTCGTTTTAACGAAATAATATTGCGAGTTCTTCTCGCTAAATCAATGAGTTCCGAGTAATATTTAGCTATACAAGATAAATAATTTTTTATTATATGTTATGCTTTCGTATTGAATATGAATAAAATGACATTTTGGTACCAAACAACAAATCACGAAATTTGTCATATTTATGAAAACTAGAGAACTGTTTTACCGTGTACATTTTATTTGTCGCGTATGATTTGATCATTCAACGTTTGGTGTGACGTCATACTTATGGGAAGGAATTTCACTGCTTTGATATACAATTTTCGTAACCAGAGCCGTCATTGCGTGCCCGAAAATAGTCGAACCATTTAGATCATAGATTATGTAATTGTAAAAACCTCAGCCAAACTTTCACATATAAAACTCATTAAAATGATGTTTGTTAACAATTCTAATAAGACTCGCGTTCTTGTCTCTATATACAAAGAATTAAAAAAATATGTTTTACTATGCCATAAACAACGAAGGAACCAATATGCCATCAAAATGACGTCATATTGTGCCGATTGACGTTAAATAAATACCCGCGTAGAAAATAACGCATTTCATTTATGCATCTTTTGTAATATCTGGTCATGTAAGAATCGAAATAACATAATTTTTAGGGTTGTTAGCGTCTAATAAACAACACTTTGTCGTTCTTATGCGCAATGACAAAACATTCAGGCCTCCAACCTTCGTGGTTTATCACTGCGCATCAGGGGAACTCCAAATCATATTTTATTAGACTAGTCTATTATGAGCAAATCATACGCAATAAAAAATGTAAATGGTAAAAAAGTACACTAGTTTTCTGGCAAATTTCAAGATATATTTATTGTTGTTTGGTAACAGAATGTCGATTTTGTACATACACTTAACCGATTTAGAAACACAAAGATTTCTCCTGTTGAACATTTTTATTTGAATGACGCTATTGTTTTTATTTCTATTTAAGTCATTTTTTGCGATGAATTATTGAAACTTTTACAAGAATTCAAATTTATATTGTTTTTGTTGTGTATGAAATTAAAAAAAACTTGAAACACGATAACGCTGTTAAAATAAATATTTTACCACTTTTGCGTTTCTAAACCGGTTGAGTGTATTCAATATCACACATTGGTTATTGAGCTTGTATGGAGAAATATTTCTTGAATCGAGTTGATTTTGCAGGAATGGTGAGCTTGCAACTTGTTTCCGCAACATCTGTTTTGCTGAACGAAAAGCTTGAATTTCCCTCTAATAACATAAAATTTTCAGGTGAACTTCAATGACTGTAGTATTACTCATTATATTGCTTCGTCAAAACAACCACAACAAAATAGCAACACCAAGATATAGTAGGCTAATATTTATCTTCATAATAAAAAGATAAAATTATGTTTTAGCTCACCTGAATTGAAAGTGCTTATGGTGAGCTGTTGTGACCGCGTGTTGTCCATCTCCAGCAATTGCTTCAAATGACATCTCCTCCATATAATAAAAACTGGGCCAATTTCAACCAAGATTTTATAGAATTGTGTCTTGGATGGTCCTTTACCAAAGCTGTTCAAATAGTACCTCTCCGCTGTCAGAAATGGCCACCAGAACTTAAGATAGAAAACCCTGAAACGGCATCTCCTCCTTAACCACTAGCCTAAGGACTGTTTCAACCAAACATCGCAGGATAATTTCTTGGATGGTCTTTTAAGCAAACTTGTCCAAACGGTTTCGCTCTATTTTACATAATGCCCGCTAGAGATAAAATAGAAAAAAGCCTAAAAACGACATCTCCTCTAACCACAGGGGCATTTTCTATCATACCTCACAGGATTGTTCATTAGATGGTCATTCTAAATAAATTGTGATGAAACAATTCTGCTTGAGAGAAAACAATAGCTGCCATAGCTCAAATAGAAAAAAGACTCTAAACGACATCTCCTTAACAATACGGCATATTTAAACCAAAAAACAAAAATAATATCAAACAGGGAATGCCACGTACCAAAAACGCAGCCTCCCCAAAACGAACCCCACAGCACCCAGAAGTGCACACCACCAACACACACAAAATCCACGTATCGCCTATCTTCTCTGTTCACTAAGGTCAGGGATATAGAGCCATTATGGTCCTCTTGTCAATTAATTCAAATAACGTGCAATTGTTTGCAAACAATAATCTCACATATATTTATTTATGTTTTCATTGAAATAAATACATGTTATTTTTGAATGACCCACTCTGGCAGTTAATCCTTCTGTTATACGATATATTATAGTTCGTCTACATATTAGCAAATACTTCTGTTACAAGATCGGATGTTATTCGTTAATAATTTATACAGTTCCTAAATTTGTTATGAATTTCTAGTCTGGTTCCCTGTCGTACTGGCATGCTACAGTACGTCCCGCAAAGCTCAGTAATGGCGGCGCCCAGTGGATGCTCAAATGTATACTGTTTATATAGTGATAATGAAAAAAAGTATTGATCTTTCAAAACTAATATCTTTATTTTAAATAGTTGTTGACATAGTTTTAAGAGACGAAAGCTTTTTGAATGCTCAATCTGTGAACGTTGTAAACGTTGAAAAAGTTACTTCAAGAAGACATTTTGGATATGTTTTTTTTTGGTATTTTATTTTTGCCATAGTCGAACCTAGAATTGATCAAATTTAAATATGAAAAGGAAAAAAAAAAGGAGGAAAAAGTGTCGCCGGTGGGATTCGAACCTCGCCCGTAAAATTAATAGCTCTAGTGACTTACCTACTGGGCCACGGTGAATGATCTTAAAGTGACCGCTTAAATAAGACATCACTTTTCAATTCCTATATATAGAACAGCTGCGAACATATTAGTATACAGACTAAATATCCGAAATGCCAACGATATCTACCACGTCCGAAAACACGGCTATTTTTCCTGTTGTTTATTTCTCGTTATATTTTGCTGGTCAATCAAATATAATTAGCAATTAACATTGGGTTTGTATTGACAAATCACATACTGCAAGGTTTTTTGAATGACCAACTCCTACATAAAACCCCCTATTAACTCAATGTAAAAATTTGATAGTATGGGCGCCGCCATTATTGAGCTTTGCCTGACCCGTACCGTATGGGTAGGGGCAGGTAAATTTCGTGATTTTCATGGATTTTTACGGTCAATTATGTCAATTTCTGCTCAACGAATCGTAGTGGACACATCGATTTGGAAAAGCCCCTCGCTCCAAGCCCTGTTAGTGTATATTTACATTGTATCATAGATACTGCTGTAAGCTTTATATTTCAGAGGTTTCCACCACCTGTTTCATAGATACCAAACTGCAATAGCGATGTCTTTATCACAGCTGTGGAACAGTTAATAGAACATTTAGTCATGATAAAAACTTCAGTGGTTGTTGGTGGTATAGACATCAGTTTTCATGTGAACGATAAACAAATGCCTCATAGGACACTCTAGTGCATATTTAAACAGAAATTCTTTGAGAATATATATTTTAATATGTCATCGTGACATCGTAAGTTATGGTCATCATGTGGTTATTTTACACTGAAATGTCTCTATATAATTGACAAACCGTCGTGGCTTTATACATTTAATTCATGTTTTAGTTGTTTATGAGTAGCTGCGGTTGCCTATCATCCATAGCCGTTAACTGAAAGTTATAAGGTATATTTGAGTGAATATTAAATTGAGCTTAATGGGAAAATTAGTCCACAGGAGGTTTGTATTTGAATGCTCACTGATTCCTAGCTTGGCCATGATAATCAGCATGTTCGCCATTGATTGGTCATGTCTTATATTTGTGTTTATGGGACAGTGTGTCCCGTAAACTGTTCGAGGGGGGCTTTGTACCATAATGGTCGGCCATTCAACAATAATCCTCGAACAGGCTATTCCATATTTTAGCAGGGATGTTTCCACTCGCCATTCAATTGGTCTTGTCGTACCGTTCGGGAGTGAAGACAAGTTTGTAATGTGTATGAGTAGTGCCAAACATATTGTATTGTTAACTGTGGATACCTTTGTTAAATACCTCTAACACCGGGTTCGTTGTTTACAGCAACAACCATAACCCCCCTGCTATATAGATCCATATCCAGCTCATATTTGTCTGTTGCTTTGTGCAGCCTGTTCTTGGGTCGTAAAGTTAATAGTGCAACTCAATGGCTTTCCACCGAGACCGACGCTGTATCGTAATGAGTTGCGTCCCCCTTTCCTCGCACATGTCTGTTGTGATTACGTATCAAGGGCATCTTAGTTGTTGCTTAAGTTGTCGCCTCTAAGTTTGCTTTGTAAAGAAGGTTTTTGTTGTGACTTATATAAAAGTCGTCAGGCGTATGGACCGCAGTTGTTCATTTTTTGATGGCATAATGTTTGATAATGTCTGTCTGTTTTGGTTGTTCTATTTTGCAAGAGAAGGTGTTGTGCAACTTCGCCTCCTTTCTCTCCAGCTAGAGATCCTTGTCTCTCTGCAATATTGCCAGGTCATCATCCAGAGCTTATTCCGATAGCTTCTGCAACGTCGCGTTGTCATATCCCTATGCAGCTTGGCTAGTGATCTCTTTTAACTTTCTGGTGGATTTTTAGATTACATTATGCCATAAATCATCTGTATTGTTATACTGAATTAAAGAGCCACGGCCTTTCTCCAAACATATTTGCATATTTGATCGAACAGAGAAATATATGTATCGACAAATCAAATCAATGTTGTTGTTTTAGATATGATTCAAACATTTGTAAAATCCCGTATCTCTGCATAAATCTGTTTCATTCAGAGAAATGACACTGGAATCATCAGTCTAGGCCACCACAATTGTAACTGGTCGTACCTAGACGTCTGTTCCCCTATTGTTCTTTTATTTTGACTGTCATTTAATTATGTCCAAATAGCTGCATTTAGCTCGCTAATAAAGCAGTTATAGTTCTGCTGCTTAAAGGGTCTCCAATAAAATAAATAGTATCCGGGTCCGCGTCCGGATCTTGAGACTTAAAGTATCGAGGTCCTGACCTGGAAACACTTCCTTTGAAATTATATTTGATAAAAGTGTTTGTATATTATATGAAATAAGGCACTGCCTGGAACGGGGATGATTCGTCCTCTTTACCTTCAATTCACATCAAAAATGTTAAAGGATATCTGAATGATTAATGTATAAGGGGAGTATGCTAGTATGACATATGCCTTTGGAATTTTCTGACAAATTATATTGTGGTTCTAAGTCTATCAAATGATCTTTGGTTTGAGCTCTTCCTATTTTCATTCTAAAGTGTTTATCTAATTAAAACAATCGTTATCTTTTACAAAATAATTATATACCATAGAACGTTCCTGAATAAGTTAAATGTAATGTATGCATGCTACATAAACCTAAAACACCTATACTGTATTTGTTGGGTAATGTTACAGTGAAGTAACAGAACTGTCTACAACCATTTCATAAACAGGTACCAGCAGAAAATTTAATCCGTTTATATGAAATGATAAAATCCGTGGTCGATTTGATGTGAGTGATGCATCCAGCAAAGCTACTGAAACTGCGTCCACAGTTTTGTTCGAAGAAGCAGGACATTCGAACGCCGATATACCAAATCGAGCATCACCGCTAGTAGAAAATTTCCGATTTGGTACAGACTCGAAAGAGAAAGTGCGCCTTATAATTGGTGATTCAAATGGCAAACGCCTGTTTATTAAAGACAATACTGTGAAAAATGTGTCCTATTCAGGAAAATCTTTACATTCAATAGACGAACATATTTCACGTGTAAAGGTTAAAGAAAATGAAAAAGTACTCTCTATTGTTGTACACCTAGGTACCAATGATATGGTCTCAGGTCAAAAAAATTATATTGTAGAAAATGCAAAGAATGCATTTAAAAAGGTAGCCAAAAATGGCCGAATACGCCTATTGCCTTCTCAAGCATCATACCAAGGCGGGGGTCAAGTGAGTTGATAAAGGCCATAAATTCAGATGTTAAAGTCATTAATGCAGAGGTACGAACGTTTTGTCGGTCCAACAAGTACTTTCACTTCCTGGATAATGATAATACATTCTTTTCACAGGGTAGATTTAGGAAGGCCTTGTATGATGCTCGGGATCCAACTGGCATTCACGTTTCTGACGAGGGAGCCGAGGAGCTGTACACTACCTACCTCGCTTTCTTTTACGAGGGAGAATCGGACGATCTTGAACTGCCAATAGACCATGGGACAGACTCGAAAAAGCGAAGTAGAGGCAGCAGCTCTGCGACTCCGCCGTCGGCAAACCGTAAATCGAAACAAACAAATAATGATGATTAATGCACTATATTGTTAAGTTACAATAGAAAACTGTATTTCATTTACTGATACTTTATCACATAATGTTTTCTGTTGCATCTATAAATGTCAATGGCATTCGCGATACCAGAAATAGAGAGCTAGTTTTTTCAAGGTTAAAACACAAACAATTTGATGTTATACTTTTGCAGGAAACGCACTGCAAAACTCAAAAGGAAGCCGATTTCTGGGGTAAACAATGGGGCGGAACCTCCTTTTGGGAAAACAGTAGCAACGCTGCGAAATGTGTAGCTATTTTCGTTAAACCAAAACTCAATATCACATCGCACAAAGTACTGCATATCAATTCATCTGAGGGAAGACTAATAACGGTAGACTTTCATTTACAAGAAAACATAATTTACAGATTTTCTAGTGTGTACGCACCTAACATTGGTTCTGAACGCAAAACCTTTTATAGCAAATTGTCGCAATATTTCAGTGACTCTTCGAACATGTTTCATTTAGTTGGGGGCGATTATAACTGTACCATGAACAATAATTATGATCGGATCTCAAAATGTCAGGTGACTACTCATCATGATATTGGGTATAATGAACTAACTGCCTTTCAAGCCGAAATGGACTTAGAAGATATTTGGCGTAGGCGCAACCCTACAAAGAAAGAATATACATTCTCACGAAATACCTCATGTTCTCGTATTGATTACTTTTTAACATTGAAAACCATAGAAAATGAAATAGACTATACAGGTATTACCTACTTTCCGCACTCCGATCATAATGTTATATCACTCAAATTAAATACATCTACAATGTGATACTGAGAGACGCCCAGGTGTGTGGAAATTAAATGTCAGTATATTAGACAATACTGACTACATTGAATTGATTGAACAGGTTTGGGACATATGTGTAGCTGATAAAAATAAATATAAATCAATACTTGAATGGTGGGACATGCTAAAACATCATATTAAAATTATTACGATTGAATATTGTAAAAATGTTAAACGTTCGCAGATAGACATACAACGGCTAGAAAACAAGTTACAGTTACTTCTAGGGAATCCTACGGAACATAAGGATACAATAGACATATTGAAAACAGATATAGCGAGCTACTATAAAAAGCAAACGGACGCGGCGATCATACGCTCAAACGAAAAACATTTTCAAGATAATGAAAAGTCAACATCTTATTTTTTTGATTTAGAGAAAAAAAGAGGAAAGCAAAAACTTTGGTCTAAAATACGTTCAGAATCAGGACACACTAAATACGAATCAGTAACATACTAGAAGAACAATGTCGCTTTTATAAAACCTTATTTACTTCAGAGGGTATAAATGAAATTGCAGCAAAAGAGTTACTATCTAAAGTAAAAACAAAGATTACACCAATGGAGGCAGCTAAACTTGACGAATATATTTCCATGGCCGAGCTAGAAAATTCCATTTTTAATTTCAAACAATCAAAATCACCCGGTGAGGACGGCTTACCGGCCGAACGGTACATGTACAAGCAGTTCTGGTATTTAATTAAACATGAATTTCACTCACTAGTCACATCAATTCTGGACTTGAACACGCTCAGTCATTACCAATATAAAGGTATTCTCTCACTCATTTACAAATCAGGGGATCGCGACAATTTAAATCAAAGCGCTGTGAGCGCTGAAGGCATGGGGGCTATAGGTTAACTCCCCGAAAAACAACTTTTGACCTACGTGTTTTGCGCTGAACCTTACCTAGAGCGCGGGTCGAAATGTGCCGAGATAGAAATTCAATATATGAATATATGACACAGAATGAATGATTCACAAATATATGGGTGGCAGGGAATTTTGTTTTATTGTAAAACGTACGTTAAATGAAAAATAATCACATAGTCAACATTATAAAATGTTTAAGCCAATAAAAATAATTTGATCTGCGCTTTGTACAACTTCAAGCGATATGATCTGATGATGTGGATCGAAAATTATTGTGTACCAAGGACAAGACCTTGAAACAGAAATAAACAAAGCAATACCAGCAATGAAATATAAATACAGTACTGTACAATGTGTATAACAGAGAAAACCAAAAATGATTCTGGGTTACCTTGTAGTTGTAATCGATGAAACCGTTCACTGGGCCTTGACATGCAGCGTCCTCGATAAATGGCGGGTGATTTTGATCACGTGAGTTCCTTCTCGGGAATGTACGTAAATTATATCTTTTTTTTAGAGACATTTATTTTTAGGTAAAATATATATGTAATCGTTCGTAAATAACAAAGTTGTCAATGAAATAACATCGGAAATTTGAAAATCAAACTACAAACTCTTATATCGAGCTCCGTACGTTTCCGTTAATTTCCGTAAATACCCGTACTTTTCCGTGATATGCATATAATTATCTTCCGTAATCAGCTAACAGCGCATTAATTTCTAAAACAGAAAAAATGTGTAATGCAGCCCGTAAGCTATATACCTTCCTGCAGTCGTTTGAAGTTTTATGTACTGTTTTTATTTGTAATATGTTCTTATCATATGCGACAACTAAACAGGAGAGTGATCTGGTCTGTATTGCACTACTTTCGCATAGCGCATGTTTACAGTTGTTATTCGCACATAGCACAGTTAAATTTCTTGCAGTGTTTGAAATGTGGTATACTAACTTAGGCCTAGGGGACTTTCAGTCCCCAGGCCAAAAACTGGAGACCAATTACCCTTCTTAACGTGGATTACAAAATAATAGCTAAATGCTTGTCGAACAGACTGAAACGAATTTTACCAAATATCATTAATTCAGACCAGAAAGGATACGTTGAAGGTAGAAATATTAATGAAGCAAATCGTTTTATACAGGATATAATAGAATACTCTGACCGCGAAGAAAAGGAAGGGCTTGTCATATTTTTAGATCAAACAAAGGCCTTTGATAGATGCGAATGGTCTTGCATTGATATGTGTTTGAAAACATTTGGTTTTGGTGACAAATTTCGCAACTGGATAACCGCTCTGCTAAAATCATCTTAAACCGCAATAATAACGAACGGGTTTATTTCAAGCTATTTTTCAATTTCGCGTTCTATTAAACAAGGGTGTCCTTGTGCCCCATTTTTGTATATAATTCAAACTGAACCGATGGCCTGCTGCATACGCCTAAATTCACAAATTCAGGGTATACCTCTGCCCTCTTCGGAGTCGAACTTGTATGCAAAAATAAACCAATTTGTCGACGACACCCAACTATTCGCGAAAAATGAAGACTCTTTAGTTCCGATATTTAAGGTCCTGTCTATTTACGAAAAAGCGTCAGGGGCAAAATTAAACAAAGAAAAAACGTTTGGTATTTTTATAGGTAAACTCAAAGGCAAACGCCCCACATTTAACACAATTAAGTGGACCAATTCATATGTTAAAACGCTAGGTATACATCACGGATATAACGTTGATAACGATGCGATATGGAGGGCTAAAATCAACAAAATTACGAATTCGCTTCAGGTTTGGAAATCACGACACCTGTCTTTACAAGGAAAAGTTTTAATAATTAAAACGTATGTTTTCTCAACAATAAATTTTGAAATGGAAACTAGAGGTATACCTGAACAATTCAAATTGCAAATAGAAAAGATCGTCTCGGATTTTTATGGGACAGTAAAAAAATTAACTCTACAAAGAAATAAACACAACGGTGGGGTAAATTTAAATAGTATTTCGGACATGCGATCGGCTGTGTTCGTTAAGATGATATATAAAATCATGCATTCGAAAAGTGACAATTGGAATGCCATTAGCAAGATGTATTTACAGTCGTACGACAACACTTCTACAAATAATTTTTTTTATGTAGATGTTCATCATTAGTCAATATTTCTTATCATCACCATGTCTCAACGTTTTATAAAAACGCTATCAGTGAATGGAGTAAATTTATCGGAAGTATAAAGCCAATAACGGAAAAGGATATTTTGAATACATACATTTTTAATAATAAGACAATTATTTTTAACAAAAAACCCATATTCATCAAATCATTTCTTCTAAGTAATTTGTCAAATGTCAACGATATCTGGGATACTGAGAACAGACAATTCGTAACAAATATCTGCATATATAACCATTTAACCAAGAAAACTAATTGGATTTCGGAATGGTCAGTTGTTAGAAGTAGCATACCAGCTGATTATATAAAAATCCTCAAATATGGACAAGAATCAAGCGCAAGAAATCAAAACATCTTTAAATTGGACTGCAATCTAAAACTTTATACAATTCAAGGGAAAGAACTCAAAGTTTCAGACTTGCGATCACGCGACATTCTAACGCAATTAAACGCATGGGATAATAATACGTCTTTAAATGCAGAGTCAAAATGGGAGGTTAAGTTAGGGCTTAATATAAATAGTAAGTGGAGAAATGTCTGGTCAAACATTTATAAATCATACTGTCTTCCGAAAACTAAATACTTCCAATTTCGCTTTATACACAATGTTTTATTTACAGAGCATAAATTAGCCCTGATGAACGTATCAGACGGTTTATGTAACATATGCAAGAAAAATAGAGAAACGTTGAAACATCTTTTCTGGGAATGTGGGGAAATACAACAATTTTGGAAACGCGTAAATCTGCTAATGAAACGGGTGCTTAAAACAAATATTGAACTTGATTACCCTCTGGTCGCATTAGGCACACAAAATACTACATCAAAACAGCCCAACATCGTGAACACTTTCATTTTTGAAACTAAGTTCTTAATCTGGAAATTCAGAAACGATAAAACATTTTCAACTATACGAAAATCAATCAATTCATATGAAAATAAATTTGTGAACATTATCAAAGACGTATTTATTTACCAACCTACATTTAGGAAGGAAAATATTACAAGTACAATTGACCGTATCAAATCTATTTGAGATGTACGCTTATCAATCTCACTTCATATTTTCGAGTTTTCTCCATTTCAGTGAGGTTGATAAATAGCGTATATTTTAAACACAGAAGTTTCAATGCAGGTTTTTTTTTTGTTTCTGTATAAGCCTTGCAATACATGTTTCTTCCTAATTTCAAATTATATTGTCGCCAATGAAATTGGTTTGTTAATGCTTTTTATCTGTTAAATTATCATTTTCGCAGTTTCAGAGTATGTCTGATAATTCTACGGCTGGTAGAGGATGCGCTCCGACCCTTATCACGCCCATGACGGAGCAAATAAACGGGGTTACCCCTATCTTGGGGGCCTCAAAAAAAAAATTCAACAGAACAAAGCTATTGATACTTGAATCAATTGAATTATTGATGGCTAATGATGAACGTATATTAATAAATATAGTTTTTTGATATAGATATTCACAGTTATAAAACTGTTTCATAGGTTTATGAATAAGAATCATGGTAAGTTTTAATTATTGCTTTTCATTTTAACTAACGTTTTAAAATTCCTCCTTGTTAAGGCGTACATATTACATTTGTTCATCTAAAATGAGTAAATGACTGATACATTTAAATGAAACAACACAATGTTAAGAACAAAAAACTAATAGAGGTGAGACGGGATAATTATTTAAATATTTAAGTTTTGTTAGGTGTGATTATTCGAGTTTATCTAATTGTTTTTCTGAAGTTTTGAATCGGAACTTTAAAAAGTGAGATTTTTCTTAAATCATTTTTTAAAATATCAAAGTATGAAAACATTGAAACGGGAAAAACGGCCGAGCCTCTTTTATTAAATACCATTTGATTTCCATTCAATAAACGTTTGTTTACTAATAATTACAATGTAATTTTCAATCTGAAGCATTAGTGACAAACTGTAGACTCTAGATCTGTCTGTGTTGATATGTTAAACACAATATTTGAAGTGATAATACATCCATGATTATATTGATCAATAAAAATATTAATGCTAACATTAGGGTTATATCAAGTTTCGATTTTATGGTTTTGCGTACGTACATGCGAACGGAAAATGCAGATAATTACATTTATTAATACGTTCTTAAAAATTTGATTTATAGGCATGTGTTTGTTTGATCAAACACCAAAATTGTTTACAGCTCATGTATTTAAGTCGCAAGTCCCTGTGGTATTTTATAATTTTATTCGTATCTCTTTTACTACATTTGAGAAAGTCCCCGAAGTACGAAGTGAGTTTCCGTTTACGTTTCAGTTTAAGTTAGCAAGATCTAATATAACAGTGACGTAACAGAACGTCCTACAACCATTTCATAAACAGGTACAAACAGGAGATTTTATCCGTATATATGAAATGATAAAATCCGTGGTCGAGTAGTAAGAGTCTCTGAGATCGATCTAACCTCTCTTTGTCAGAGGGTCATGTGTTCGGGTCCTGCTATCGACCATGTCTGTTTATGTGATAGGTTTAGCTTTCTTACGTTCGATAGGGTCCTTGTTCCGGTTCGTTGCATGTGAAAATGATTTAAGAACGGCTGAATGGAGCCTTAAAATAATTTTTATTCATTATTTTTAACTATTTATTCCATCTTTGTTTAGATCAACTGTTTAGTTACATTCTAATTTATATATAGATTCTATTACATTATTGTTTTTTGAATTTATTAAAGTGTCATATATTTGGAGTGCACATATAAAATACATAAATAAACATGAAAACTGTCAATGAGCATTCAATAAAAATATACAAGAGACTATATTCACATTGTCAATTTGAGAATTAAGGCAAGTATTTTGTAAAATTTAGCCACTGTTTATAACAGTATAAAAAGAATTGCTAGTAGGACGGCGGGACGGATGGCAGGATAGCGAGACATACGATAGGATGGAGGGATTGCTGGTAGGATGACGTGACGGGTTAATACGGGAAAAACGGGGTTTTCGCGTCTATAGGTTACACGTTAATAATTATTTATGAATTTAATGTCAAATGAATTTACAATAATTTCAATATACGTCCAAGTTGAATTTAGGTTCTCCATTATAGGAGCCATTTTGGATTTCGACTTCCGGTGGTAATGACTAAAACATTTCCGAAAACAACACTTTTTTCTCCGATTTTCTTCATTCTTCAACAACCAGCTAATCACTGGTTGTTAAGCTTGATAATTTTTTTAAACTTTTTAAAAGTAATTCATCATATGTAAAAGTATTTCCCAACTTTATTCAGGAACACTGAATTTGCGCAGCTCTCCACTGTAAGGGGAGGTAATCGTTGCGGCGCGTTATTCCAAATGCGTCTACTGACCACGATCTGTAGCGTTGTTTAATGGACGTCATCGTACCATTATACGGAAAATTGTTTTATGATTCGCGTTTTTGTTTTTTTTTTGTTAGACTGTAGGAAATGTGGTGTATTACTTATTATATGATAACAGTTACAAATTAATAAATGTATTTGTTTTTTTTTTCCGTTGATAGGTAGCACCTATAGCTATATTAGTTTCTGTCATCAGCACAAGGTTCAGATGGAAATATTCGTAACCGAGGGTAACTGTTTTCGCGGGAACGAAACAGTTTACCGAGGTGACGGATATTTCCATCTGAGCCAAGTGTCTCATGATGGAAACTTTTTCTTGCATACCGTCTTGCACTTTTTAAGTAGATTTCTAAATGCAAACTTATCAAAATGATTAGTTGTCATGAAAAACAAACGATTTTCCGACGTTGTGTTTAGGAAAGTGACAATATTTATAACGTTACGTCATAAGTAATTCACGAGAGTCGTCTGGCATAGGAGGAGTGCCAGACCTGTTTTTCTGGCATGGGAAAAATCACCGGAAATGCCGATCCTATATGCAAGAATGTAGAATGACAGAATGACGGGATGGATGGTAGGATGACGTGACGGATTGTAAAATGGCAGGATGAAGGGGTGGCTGTTAGGATAGCGGGACATATAATAGGATGACGGGATGGTTGGTAGGGTGACAGGATGGATGGGAGGATAGCGGGTTGGCTGGTAGGGTTACAGGATGGATGAGAGGATAGCGGAATGGCTGGTAGGGTGACAGGATGGATGAGAGGATGACGGGATGGTTGGTGGGGTGACAGGATGGATGGGAGAATAGCGGGATGGCTGGGATGATTGCGGGATGGATAGTAGGATGACGGAATGGATAGTAGGATGACGGAATGGATAGTAGGATGACGGGATGGATAGTAGGATGACGGAATGGATAGTAGGAATGCGGGATGGTTGGTAAGATGACGAGATGGATGTTAGGATGGACGATAGGATGGTGGAACGGAGTGCAGGATGGAGGGACGGATGGTAGGATGGCGGTATAGATGGTTGGACGACGTGACGGATGGTGGAGTGGCGAGATGGATAAGGTAGGATGGCGGACGGAAGGCGGGATGACGTGATGGATTGTAGGATGGTGGACGGATGATATGATGACGGGACGGATGGTAGAGTGGTGGACAGATAGGGGAATGACGGGACGGATGGTAGAGTGGCGGACTAATTGGGGAATGACGGGACGGATGGTAGAGTGGCGAACAGATGAGGGAATGAAGGGACGGATAGTAGGAAGGCGGGATGACGGGATGGATTGTGTAATGGCGGGACGGATGGTGGGATGGCGAGACGGATAGGTGGTAAGATGAATGTTTGGCAAGATTAGTGTTACGATGGTGGTGAAGATGGGGATATATTTGGGTGAAAGATTTGCTGTAAGATGATGGGATTGGATAGGATGATTGGGTCATTTGTTGGAATTGGTTTAATGAAAAGAATAACTTGCGGAATAATGAATTAAACTACATACAATTATTTACACTATGCAACTGTATTACAATAAAATAATTAATAGTGCTTAAAAAAGCTGGAATAAACATGTTATAGCCAGTGTATTTGTTAAACCTGAACTATGAGACTGTTTTTAGCAGAAGATATCTAAAATGTCATACGTCAATAATAAGTGTGATTATATGCGCTGATGAATTATGGCCAATTATCTGGTATTTGTACCTTGTTGATTGGTGTCTTAACATTCTGTTATACAAAGTCTGATTTGAAATAGATAAACTCTTAAACCTTGACCAATTCAGTTGCAAAAACATAATATTTAAAACTGCCAGAGATCAAAGCTAATGATACTCGAATCAATTGAATTATTGATGACTGTTGATAAGCGTTCAATAACAGATATATATATATATATATTTGATATAGTTACTCACAGTAACTGTTATAAAAGTGTTTCAGAGGCTTATGAATTAGAATCATGGTAAGTTTTAATTAGTTTCTTTTTCATTTTAATTTCTCCTTGTTAATGCGAACATATTACATTTTCTTCGGCAAAAATGACTGGTTCGTTTCAATGAATATTAATGCTAACATTAGGATAATATTTAATTGCGATTTTACGGTTTTAGAGTGAATAAATATATAAATATTGAATGTCTCTTACTTACAACATTGTTTTGCTAGATACATGAACTGAACGTTTGTTTAATTAATTTTAACCAGTATAATTGATGTTTAAGGTAGTTCCACACCTTACGGCTGAATATTTCAACCTCCTTAGAAAACGGTCATATTTTGCATATGCAGTCTACGATGTATGTACTTTAATGTGATGCTATTTGATAAGAACACGCTTACGCGACGTTGACGTCATGACGTCGTCAAGCAGTCTACCCAATTTATGTGGGCGCTTATATACAAACGTTCGTACCTGTGGTATTTATGAACAGATTTTGAAGATTCATGTTTCATTTTTTATGTTACAAGTATACACAAATTTTGGTTGCATGTTTATTACATAATGAGTGCATTTATAGTCAGTATGCCGACTATTGCGACAATTTTGACGTAAATAACGTCGTTTTTTGGAAGGTACTCTTGATATATTTTGCCGTTTTGCGAAGAATTTTGTCCGGTGACCCCACCTGAAATTTTGATATATTGCCACCACATAGTAGTTTATTCAAATTATCAAATAAAATCGATAGGTAATCGAAGTCAATTTTTTGCAAAAGGTTGTAGAAGAGAAAATATTATTATACTTTGTTATATATGACGTACAATAAAGAAGAGATACGATCAATGTTCACAGTGTAAAACAATCAAATTGTTGTCACAGTTTTACTTGTAAAAAGGCGCAAAAGTATTATGCACGACGTTAAGTGAATTCACATACCGTTCCGGAAGTTAATTTATTTAAACATGATGGCTTTCCGAAAGAGAGGCCGTTTCGTATAATCTTTAAAGACTGAGTCCAAACTAGTGCCTGTCCAAAGTGAAGTCGATGCTTCCGGTGATTGTAAAAATAATCAATCTTCCTGGAGGAACGCGCGTCGAATAATAGAGCTTGGGTATTTCGCGGATCAGAATATGCGAGAACTGTAATTCGTCGGTACATTTGGCAGACCAAAAATGGGCTAGCATCATTCTTTGATGTCAAGTGCCGGCAATACATTTTCACTACAGCAGTCACAAGCGGCAAGCGGCATAAAGTAACCCAAGACGGTAGTTGTCGCTGCTTCGATATCAATACAAAGATGGCAGCAGGTAAACACACATTTTTTCACCTGTTTAAAAAGCATGTTTTCCAGATATATACTTTGAAATTTAGACTTCAGAATATCTTTTTAGAATTCACAGTTAAAGGGTAGCGCATTTTATCAATTTTCCTTCTTTTTATGCAAAGCGGTAAAAAGCGATTTCAAGCTATTCGTTCTTTCTCCATAACACATACACGTGAAACAAAAGTATTGCTAGTATATGACATAACATGTACTACGACGACCACATCCTCAGACATGCCTATGTCTTAAGTTTAACTACATGTTATACAAATGAAGATAATATAATTTGGGTTGAAACTACCCGACTCCGTTTTACATATCTATAACCGTTATCATTTGTGCGCAGTAGATAAGTTCACTGAGCTGCGTGGTCGTTTGGGTGAGATAACTTACTTGTAATTACTAAACCTCCCGCTGGTTAATTTTATCCCTGAGTTCGAGCCCCACTATTGCCATTTTGTCCATGGAAAATGCCGCAAATAGTGATATTAGACATCTCTGTAGCTTCGGTACTATTTGGACTATTATGAAAAGATTTTTCAGCCATGCTGAACGCTGGTGTTGGTGAAACACAGATTTCAAACATTTTGACGGAGCTCAACATATCTCAGCCTAGTGTAACAACAATAAAGAAGCGCGAACGTGAAATCGGATCTACTATGGAGAAAGTTGCTTAATAGTCTTGTTCTGATGTTCTAACGGAGGAAAAGGCTGTCTTTATGAAGTAAGCATACTAATTCGCGTTGATGTCAATACTATAAAGGAAATGATCAAGGCATTGGCAGTCATTTATAACCTGTTACGCCCCGATAGGCGGTTACTTTTTTGTATTTTAGGACATATTAACGCCAGCGTCAACCGTATTCCGGTCATTTCTATAGACTGGCAGTTTATCTTACCCTCGTTCATTGGAAGAACGAGAACTCAAACCCACGACCCTCAATCTATGAGAGGTAACAGTGATTTAAAGTCAGCGGCTCTAACCACTTGATCACGGAGGAACACAAGAAATGACTTAGAATATAATCTTATTGTTTCGTGTTGCCTCCACGTTATAATCAGCAGCGCTAGTTGATAAGTCTGACACCCGTAAAGGGTCTCCCCATGCATGTTAGTTAATGACATACATATTTTAAAACGGCGAATATCACATCATAGCCAATGCCTTACAAGTCCATAATTGTATATTATATCATGCTCACTAATGAAATACTCAATGATGTATCAGTTGAATAAAAAGTGATGATTTAGATATCATATTAGTCACAGTGATAGTGATATAGGTCTGCCATAACTTCTTTTGGTGATGAATATAAATGATTCAGGTTTTGTGATAATAGCGTCGCGCTCGTGATATTAATATTAAATTGCATCACTTATATAAAAGGAGTATTTAAATTAGTGTTTCTCAATACAACAGTTACACCTATTAGTCATTATAGAAGTGGCATGAACTTCGTTTTGTATTTTTATATATTTCTTTTCAATACACTAAACACTTGCAGACAGACAGAGCAAGTAGGGGCAGTGTCTTGCCTAAGGAAAGAAACGTCGTATCACTGGTGGGGATCGAACCCGGGACCCTCTGATCCTGATTATACGATCAATATAATATCTGCGTCTATTAACTACATGTATGCATAAAGTATTGGCATTGTCACGCATTTTGGGGATTTTTACATGATATTTGAACAAAAACGAAACGATGTATAGAATTTGGGGTTGCAAATAAATCTGGCAGGATTTACAAATCAACTAAAACAAGTCTCTAACACGGAGTCATGACTGTAGAAAAATGTAAATGAAGGATGTATGTACATGTGCAAGGTAATTTATAATAAAAATATGGTAAACTAACGAGGTTGTAAACAAACTATCTCAACTAAGTCTTACAGAATATTTATTAACCAATTCGTTCCTAGTGTCTACTAAAAATATATATAATGTAGTTTCAATCAGCTACGTTCCGAAGCAGACGACACTTTGGTTTTCGTCTGGTCAGAATTTAGTTCGTCAGTCTGTTGGATCACCATTACGAATAATGCCTTTGTTTAGATAAACAGAAAGGCATAAATTGGAAATCAAAAGATCCCATTTTAAAAATACATGTATATGTATAAACGGATTAATTGCTGTTGTCGGCGCAACACTCATGATCAGTAAACTTACTAACCGTAAAATATTATTTCTTTCAATTATCTATTTTTCAGGTAAATGAACAGCATAATGTGAGCCCAGGAAAGTATACGCTCGATATGTTTATAGGGTTGGGTGGAAAGCGTGAACGCCGGCGGACAAAACAAGAAACTGGACAATTCAAGAAACGACGCCTTCAGTTGAAGGAAAAAAACGGCAAGGCCAGGAATTTCGCGAGAACCTTGTGTTTAAGGCGTTGCCTCCGGAACGGGAAGTCCTGTGTTCGAATCGCATCCGGTGTGCCATTGAGTAATGACACTTATGTCACACGTGCCTCAGCCCGTCCAGCTGCAAATGGGTACCTACGATGACATTTTTTAAATGCCTAGATGTTTTAAAGTACATTCCATGTGGCTAATGTTTCCTCTCATGATCAGCGATAACATATTAACATAAGATCAGTGTTGCTTTAATATAAAACTTATATTATTAAATAGATTTATGACTTTAAAAATGTTTTTTTGTTTGTTTGGACAGCGTCCGGTTGTAAAGAAATAAACCATTGCCTGATATTGCAGTTGAAATAATGACGTTAACGTTACATATTGACGCACAAAAATAACGCATAACCGTAACTAAATTTCAAAATTAAAAAAAATCTACTTAGATGACCTACTGATTTTTTTTGATATTTTGAACCATCTACACTATGGTAGTAATATATTTGAAAAATAAGATTGGGTCACCGGACAAACTTTTTCGTAAAACGGCAAAACGTGTTCAGAGGTAGCTGATAAATACTACGTTATTTACGTCAAAATTGGCGCAATATCATTCGAATTACCAATAAATATATTCAATATTTCAAAAATATGCAATAAAAAGTTAGGCTTAAATGTTTCTGGAGAAATAAAACTTTAATCTTCAAAATACGTTCATAAATACCAGAGAAACGAACGTTTGTATGAAAGCGCCTAAAGAAAATGGGTAGACTGCTTGACGACGTCATGACGTCAACGTCTCGTGAGCGTGTTCCTATCAAATAGCAACACATTAAAGTACATACATCGTAGACTGCCTATGCAAAATATGACCGTTTTCTGAGGAGGTTGAAAAATTCAGACGTTAGGTGTGGACCTACCTTAATACATATACATGTATAGTTGTTGCTTTACAATTTGATACATATTATGTACTCAAATGTAGTTTGATATGCATGTATGTGTGTCTGTCACGTATCAATATATTATTTTTCCACTTGAATCAGTAATTTTTCAAGATACTATTTGTTTTGTATGAATGTGAATTGCAATGTTTTATTTCATGTTTTCCAGTGAATTATAGAGTTTTCTCAGTGAAAAAAAATAAAAATCTACAGTTTTGAAACAGTGGATTACCATTTTTAATTTTCACTGTTTTTGCAATCTTTAACCCAGATTTACATCAAAAAGTATATCGAGCGTAATTAATGCTGGAAACCTTGCGACGATGATGTCGCTTAAATGACGTCATTTGCACTATGTTTTCTGATGACGTTTCCCGCGATTTTCGATATTTTATAGAAACAAACTCAATAAAAGTAGAGTTTTAATCATAAAATAAACAGAAAAATTGTTGGTATCGGTGTAATATCACGTTAATTTCACTCGTGAACACCAAAAGTTGTTTTTTTCACTCGTGGCTGCGCCACTCGTGAAAATATCACTTTTGATGCCCACTCGGTGAAATAATAACGTGACCTTACACCGAAACCAACAATTATCCTCTATTTCTTTGTTGTTATGAAGGCTGCATAGTATATAAGTTGTTGTCTTAATGTATTATCATTAATATAAGATTCTATTATTATTATTATTAGTAGTAGTAGTAGTAGTTTTATTATTATTATTATTATTATTATTATTATCATTATTATTATTATTATTATTATGGAAGACTAATGTGACGTCATGAACGTCATACAAAACGTGATACAAACGAGCGCGTTATGCTGACTTTACGTCATTTATGGCACACATTAACATTCATATAAAATTTTACATGACGTCCGGTCAAGGTTTATGATAAAAGGAATACTATAACAGTCGGTTGATCAGCGTGTATATCTTTCTCGTTGGCTGAATAGGATCACACTCGAGGCTCAGCTATACAGTCAACTCAAAAGATACGACCTCGCAGATCAACCGACTAGAATATTATAATATTCCGTTTTTATCAATATATATATATAAAAGATCTTGCTATTTATAATATGTATATTAATCTGAAATATGATTGTTATTACATTATTAACCATGCACCTAAAGTGAGTGACTTATTACTTTTAGGGCACATTTTTCATCAAAGCCTGCTCCCCTATACTCTTTGTTGTCTTTATGTTAATAAGGATTTCTCACGCAGGTAAGCGAGGTGTCTTATATCTCCTAACACTAGTTATTATAAATACGAAATTCAGTAGATAATAATACACGTCCTTGCAAATTTATACAGTTGAGTAGTTTCTTACAATAGTAATAGTATCTTTATATCCTCCATTGCGTTGCATAGGTATTATATTGACTTCCCAAATATCGACATTAAATGCTCCTCATTCCATAAAATTGTATATCATTTTTACGGTAATAGCTAATTAAGCAAAGGTATTAAAGTAATATTATCCTTCAAAATAAACACATTTGGATACAGTCAAGAACGATGCTGAAAATACAGTGGATGCTTTAAAAACATATAAGAAATAAGTTTTACCAAGATATTTCTGTTATTGACAGATACAATCTAAGATATACATAACCAGAAAGGTGGACTCTTTATTTTTGACCAGGATAGTCAAAAATACTTTTACAGATTTTCTCTATTTCTAATGTGATTGAAACTATTATACAGATCAATAATTTTTGGTTATTCCTCTGGCAATGTTTATCATTATAGGAGTATAAATCACTGATTTAAGTTTTATTTAAAATTGTTATGGTCACTTTGAACCGTAATATCACCTTAAACTCATTTGATCAGGAAACAAATTCAAAAACATTGTTTAATTACTTCGAATGTACAGATCACCGTTGTAACTAAGATCTTTAAAGCATATTTGTCCTAAATTTATCCGCATCAAATTTGTAGTAGACTATATTTAATCTTTTGAGATCATTTCCATTTATACTGAGTTGTACATCGGACAGCTACATCATTTAAAGATAAATTTAAATTTCTCATTATGTGTAAGAATGAGGTTTATGAATTTCACATAATGTTATTTTTTCATGGAGACTGTAACAATGGTGGAGCTGACGCTTGTTTAAATAGTGGAGCTTGTGAAACGGACGGCAATTGTACATGTACAGGTACAGGATACGTAGATGCAACATGCTCAACAGGTTTGGAATAGCATAATTTCATAATCGTTCCTTAATGTTTATGTATGAGAAGCATATGGAAATACAAAATGTAATACATTCTAAACATTAAACGGTGAAAATACTTATAAAACAAATGACTTCATAAGGCCCTTATTACTGAACAAGGTAGAATATTTTGAAATAATTTTATAAGCATTATGGTGTCCATCTGATAATGTGTTTCTTGCAGTAGAAAGGGTGTCAAATGTGATACATGCAATTCCCAGAAAGGAAAGAGAATGAAGTTGGCCCCGCAGCCCCATTTATCCCCACAGCCCCGTGAAGTTAGCCCCGCAGCACCTAGTTACCCCGCATCCCCGTGAAGTTAGCCCTGCAGAACCTAGTTACCCCGCATCCCCGTGAAGTCAGCCCCGTGGCACCTGGTTACCCCGCATCCCCGTGAAGTCAGCCCCGTAGCACCTAGTTACCCCGCATCCCCGTGAAGTCAGCCCCGTAGCACCTAGTTACCCCGCATCCCCGTGAAGTTAGCCCCGCAGCACTTAGTTACCCCGCAGCCCCGCCATGTTATCCCTATGCCACCATGTCTCAACACGCATCGTGGCATATGGTTTTCTGAAAGTACCGCTTGAATTAACCTATGCATACATCCCCACAGGACAACGAACAAACGCGGTGGTGTTGATGGGTAAAGATGTCTGCCGCTTATACCTGAGGTTTCGGGTTAGAACCCCACTGGGGTCACGACCGTACCTTCTCATATGTCATCAGTTCTATTGTCTCAGTCCCGTGCCCTCTAGTATCAATGCAACCCTGTTGCTATCGTTAATATAAATGTAAGTATCCCCGCTTCACATACTCTGTCCCGTGTCACCTGCACTCAATACAATTCTACTTATAGTGCTCCCAATCTTTGATTACACCCTCATTCACATGAACTCAGCCCTCAACCCTGTGCCCTAAGCAATGAAAACACCGTTTGTAGAAGTAACATCCCCGCCTGAAGGAGTTAGCCCCGTGTCCCCTGCTATCAATACACTTCTTGTAACAGTGATTTCTAGTTTTCAGACCACCTCTTTGTGTCCCAACATTAAATGAAACTCAGCCCCGTGTCCTGTAGTGTCATTGCAACCCTGGTGAAAACGTTAAAAGTAGAACCATCCCCGCCTCACTAACTCAGCCCCGTGTCCCCTGCTATCAATACAGCACTTCTTACACTACTCTTTAACTTTCATACCACCGTTTTGTGTCCCCGCGTTCACATAAACTCAGCCCCGTGTCCTGTAGCATCATTGCAGCCCTGGTAAAACCGTTAAAAGTAGAACCACCCCCGACACACTAACTCAGCCCCGTTTCCCCTGCTAGCAATACAGCATTTCTTACACTACTCTCTAACTTTCATACCACCCTTTTGTGTCCCCGCGTTCACATAAAGTTAGCCCCGTTTTTAGTAGTATCATTGCAGCCCTGCTAAAAGCGTTAAAAGTAGAACCACCCCCGCCTCACTAACTCAGCCCCGTGTCCCCTGCTATCAATACAGCACTTCTTACACTACTCTCTAACTTTCATACCATCCTTTTGTGTCCCCGCATTCACATAAACTCAGACTCTTGTCCTATAGTATCATTGCAGCCCTGGTAAAACCGTTAAAAGTAGAACCATCCCCGCCTCACTCACTCAGCCCCGTGTCCCCTGCTATCAATACAGCACTTGTTACACCACTCTCTAACTTTCATACGACCCTTTTGAGTCCCCGCATTCACGATAACTAAGCCCGGTTTCCTGTAGTATCATTGCAGCCCTGGTAAAAGCGTTAAATGCAGAACCATCCCTGCCTCACTCACTCAGCCCCGTGTCCCCTGCTATCAATACAGCACTTCTCACACTACTGTCTAACTTTTATACCACCCTTTTGTGTCCCCGCGTTCACATAAACTCAGCCCCGTGTCTTGTAGAATCATTGCAGCGCTGGTAAAACCGTTAAAAGTAGAACCACCCCCGCCTCACTCACTCAGCCCCGTGTCCCCTGCTATCAATACAGCACTTCTCACACTACTCTCTAACTTTCATACCTACCTTTTGTGTCCCCGCGTTCACATAAACTCTGCCCCGTGTCTTGTAGAATCATTGCAGCGCTGGTAAAACCGTTAAAAGTAGAACCACCCCGCCTCACTCACTCAGCCCCGTGTCCCCTGCTATCAATACAGCACTTCTCACACTACTCTCTAACTTTCATACCATCCTTTTGTGTCCCTGTGTTCACATAAATTCAGCCCCGTGTCCTGTAGTATCATTGAAGCGCTGGTAAAACCGTTAAAATTAGAACCATCCCCGCCTCACTCACTCAGCCCCATGTTCACTTCTATCAATACAGCACTTCTTACACTACTCTCTAACTTTCATACACCACCCTTTTGTGTCCCCGCGTTCACATAAACTCAGCCCCGTGTCCTGTAGTATCACTGCAGCTCTGATAAAAGCGTTAAAAGTAGAACCATCCCCGCCTCACTAACTCAGCCCCGTGTCCCCTGCTATCAATACAGCACTTCTTACACTACTCTCTAAATTTCATACCACATTTGCGTGTCCCCGCGTTCACATAAACTCAGCCCCGTGTCTTGTAGAATCATTGCAGCCCTGGTAAAACCGTTAAAAGTACAACCACCCCCGCCTCACTCACTCAGCCCCGTGTCCCCTGCTATCAATACAGCACTTCTTACACTACTCTCTAACTTTCATACCACCCTTTTGTGTCCCCGCGTTCACATAAACTCAGCCCCGTGTCTTGTAGTATCATTGCAGCCCTGGTAAAACCGTTAAAAGTAGAACCATCCCCGACTCACTAAGTCAGCCCCGTGTCCCCTGCTATCAATACAGCACTTCTTACACTACTCTCTAACTTTCATACCACATTTGTGTGTCTCCGCGTTCACATAAACTCAGCCCCGTGTCCTGTAGTATCATTGCAGCGCTGGCAAAACCGTTAAAAGTAGAACCATCCCCGCCTCACTCGCTCAGCCCCGTGTCCACTGCCATCAATACAGCACTTCTAACACTACTCTCTAGCTTTCATACCTACCTTTTGTGTCCCCGCGTTCACCTAAACTCACACTCGTGTCCTGTAGTATCATTGCAGCACTTATAACCCGTACCTTCACCTATCAGCCCCGTGATGTTAGCCCCGCAGCACCTAGTTACCCCGTATCCTCGTTAAGTTAGCCCACAAGCACCTAGTTATCCAATCCCCCGTGAAACGTACCTAGATACCCCGCAGCCCTGTCAAGTTAGCCCCGAAGCATTTAGTAACCCCGTAGCCCCTCGAAGTTAGCCCCGTAACACATACATACCCCGCAGCCCCGTCAGGTTATCCCTGTAGCACCTAGGATTAGTGTCCCATGGTATGAAAACACTTCTTGTTACACACATTTCAAGTTTTCAGACCACCTGCGCGTGTCCACGCATTCATATAAATTAAGCCCCGTGTCATGTTGTGTCATTGCAGCCCTGGTAAAACCGTTTCAATTAGTATCATCCCCGCCTCACGAACTCAGCCCCGTGTTCCCTGCTATCAAAACTGTACTTCTTACACTACCATATTTTTCATAACACCCTTTTGTGTTCATGCGTTCACATAAACTCAGCCCCGTGTCCTTTAGTATCATTACAGCACTTATTTCCCAGTTTCTTATTATCCCCGCTTCCATGACTCAGCCCCATGTCCCGACTCTCAAAACATTTCTTCTAACATCGCTATATTTTCAAAGCCTCGTGTCCTCTGGTATCATTGCATAAGTGATAACCCCGTATATCTTCACAGCCCCGTAGCACCTAATTAACATGCGCCCCGTGAAGTTAACCCCTTAGCACATAATTACCCCACAGCCCCCTAAAGTTAAACCCATAACACAGCCCCGTATTACGTCAACAGTCCGTCCGTCGAAGTACCAAAATAGTGCCCATGGCAAGATCACTCCCCGCAATATCCATTCAACCCCATGTACTAGGCCCATGATTAACACAGCCCCAGGTAATTTCACCTTTGAAATTATATCTGCAGCCGCATGACCTCAGACACGTGTCGACACGTGTCAACGCAGCCCTCGTGATAACGCCTTGAAAGTATCCCACATGACAATGATGCCCAAGTATAAATGGAACCCTTGGTAATATCGCTTCCTTTTATATCCATGCAACTCTCATTTACTATTAGTTTATACTAATGATTTTAGGTCGATTGTGAAATAAGTTATCAAACTGATATTTTTCACTCTCGACACCTCATTCATAATTGTATCCATCGCCGTTAGGGTATGACAGAAAATGGCCAGTTTCCCTTTTAATGCTGAGCGCCAAGCAGGGAGGTACTAGTACCATTTCTTACGTCGCTGGTATGACGCGGCCAGGGAGCGAACCCATGACCTCCCGCACTCAAAGCGGACGCTCTACCACTAGGCTATCGAGGCGAGTAAGGTACTGATATTCTTTAGTACAAATACAGCTCTGGTAACAAAGTTTCTATAAGAATCTTCACAAGCTCACGGAATCAGCTGTGTCCCCTGCTATCAATACAGACCTTGTAATACCATTTGTAGTGTGATAATGAAATATTTATTAAATTAGTACAAATGTACATGTTTGTTTTCGTGAAAAAGAAGTGATAAACAGTTATGAAACCGGTGTACGTCTCAAAGTATCAACACAACCGTTGTTAGACAGCTTTCCTCAATTTTCAACCAACCAAATTAAAATAATGTAACTCAGCTTCCTGTACTTGGTATCAATGGAGCGCTTTACTATTTAAACGTATTATTCCCACGGGAGAAAGAACTAACGCATACGCAGTTTGTGTACGTGTAACTCAACCAGAACACCGTTACTGTAAGACTCAACCCTGGCGAATTTGACCGGTGCCCTTTGCTATGAGAAAAGCTCAGGTAGTTTTGCTTCCTTAGTATTCCCGCATCCCCAACGTTGTATCTTTTCAGGTAAATCGTGCATAATTGTTAATGAATATATGAAGCTGTTTGCATTATCAAATAAATGTCGTTTTTGAAGTTTGGCCATAACTTTCTTTTACTCGGTACGCTTTCAAATCATTTCGAAATATGGGAGGGGTGCTGTGCATATTTCTTTTGAAATAAATTCAGCTATATTGTGAATGTAACTGTGGGAAATTCACAAAAGAAGTTACTGACTGAAAATAATAGAAATTGGTCTTTACAAAGATACGTGGGTATTTATGAAAAGAAATTCATAACTTTCCAGAAAACACTTTATTCCTTTCACATTTACAAAACAGTGTCCCTTTTCCAGCTGTTTCATTATTGGCAGTACTGGTATGTGCCTGAAAAATAAATATTAACTATCCTTCTTAATACGCTTATGTCCCTATGTTAATTTTAAACAACTTGACAACTGACATGTCAATACAGAATTGTGCTGTTTGGTACAACCTATCACAACCTTGTTGTATGCTGAAATTTCCAGTTCCAGATATCCCTGGTATAGACACATCCCCATTAAACATACAACGCCAAACAATTTATAAATCACAGTTTCCTTGAACAATAAGCCTATCAAATTAAGTCAAAAGATTTAGTACAGATAACTAAAATGCTATAGGGCTAATTTGACGGGGCTGCGGGGTATCTACGTGCTACGGGGCTAGCTTCACGGGGCTGCAGGGTAACTATGTGCTACGGGCCTTTCGTCACGGGGCTGCGGAGCAACTAGGTGTTACGGGGCGAACAGAGGGATGCGGGGTATCTAAATGGCACTGGGCTAACTTGACAGGGCTTCGGGGTAACTATGTGCTCCAGGCCTTACTTCACGGGGATGTGGTATAGCTAGGTGCTTTGGGGCTAACTTCACAAGGATACGGGGTAAGAAGGTGCTGCGGGGCTAACATCACGGGGCTGATATGTAAAGATACGGGATATAAGTGCTGCAATGATACTACAGGACACGAGTCTGAGTTTATGTGAACGCGGGGACACAAAAGGGTGGTATGATAGTTAGGGAGTAGTGTACGAATTCCTGTATTGATAGCAGGGGACACGGGGCTGAGTGTGTGAGGCGGGGATGGTTCTACTTTTAACGGTTTTACCAGGGCCGCAATGACACTACAGGAAACCGGGCTGGGTTAATATGAATGCTAGGACACAAAACGGTGGTATCAAATTTAGAGAGTAGTGAAAGAAGTGCTGTATTTATAGCAGGGGACACGGGGCTGAGTTACTGAGGCGGGGATGGATCTACTTTAAACGGTTACACAAGGGCTGCAATGATACTGTAGGACACGGGGCTGAGTTTAAGTGAATACGGGGACACAAAAGGGTCGCATGAAAGTTAAAGAGTAGTGTAAGAAGTCCTGTAATTAGAGCAGGGGACACGGGGCTGAGTTAGTGAGGCGGGGATGGTTCTACTTTTAACGGTTTTACCACGGATACAATGATACTACAGGAAACGGGAGCGAGTTTATGTGAACGCGGGGGCACAACAGTATGGTATGAAATTTAGAGAGTAGTGTAAGAAGTGCTGTTTTGATAGCAGGGGAAACTGGGCTGAGTTTCTGAGGCGGGGATGGTTCTACACAAAACGATTTTACCAGGGCTGCAATTATACTACAGGACACGGGGCACATAGAGGTGGTCTGAAAACTAGAAATGACTGTTACGGGAAGTGTATTGATAGCAGGGGACACGGGGCTAACTCCTTCAGGCGGGGATGTTACTTCTACAAACGGTGTTTTCAGTGCTTAGGGCACAGGGCTGAGGGCTGAGTTCATGTAAATCAGGGTGTTATCAAAGATTGGTAGCACTATAAGTAGAACTGTATTGAGTGCAGGGGACACGGGACAGAGTATGTGAAGCGGGGATACTTACATTTATATCAACAATTTCACCAGGGTTGCATTGATACTAGAGGGCACGGGACTGAGAAAATAGAACTGATGACATATGAGAAGGTACGGTTGTGACCCCAGTGGGGTTCTAACCCGAAACCTCCAGTATAAGCAACAAACATCTTTACCCATCAAATGTTCGTTGTCCTGTGGTGATGTATGCATAGGTTAATTCAAGCGGTACTTCCAGGAAACCATATGCCACGAGGCATGTTGAGACATGGTAGCATAGGGATAACATGGCGGGGCTGCGGGGTAACTAAGTGCTGCGGGGCTAACTTCACGGGGATGCGGGGTAACTAGGTGCTACGGGGCTGACTTCACGGGGATGCGGGGTAACTAGGTGCTACGGGGCTGACTTCACGGGGATGCGGGGTAACTAGGTGCCACGGGGCTGACTTCACGGGGATGCGGGGTAACTAGGTTCTGCGGGGCTAACTTCACGGGGATGCGGGGTAACTAGGTGCTGCGGGGCTAACTTCACGGGGCTGTGGGGATAAATGGGGCTGCGGGGCTAACTTCATTCTCGTCAGAAAGGATATTAATTTTAATATGTTGTCGATAATCAAAACATGAAATATTCTTTCGAAATAAGCTGTACTGTATAGCGAATGTTGAAAAGAATACTAGTAGGCAGTGGTAAAAATCATGCTATCAAAGGTGGATAATATTTTCACAGCGCTCGAAATTACTTGAAAAAAAGCTTTGAGTTCAATGTTTAGAAACAAAATCCCTAAAAATGACATTTGTTTCTCTACTTGATGTGGATGAGTGCACTGCGAACATAGATAGATAGTTTTATTCGGTAAAAGTGCACATGACATGGCAATGACATAATGATGCATAATGATACAATATTATATAACAATAATCCAATTATTTAGGAAACTAGAAATATGACATGACATAAATATACGACAAAATATAAATAGATGAGCCATGTAGTGCCCACCAATACCAGGGATAACACAAAAAAGAGGAAAGGATTCCTCTTATTTCCATTGTGGTCCCTTACATTGGAGGCGTGACACAGAAAGTCATGTTAATTTGTATAAAATTCAATTCAATTCTTATATTATTCAATTCAATTCTTATATTATTCAATTACTGACAACTGTGACGCAAATGCAGCGTGTACAAATACTGCTGGTAGTTTTACATGTGCCTGTAATTCAGGCTATTCCGGGGATGGAACTACTTGCACAGGTAATTATTATAAAGGGAATACATTGCTGGTGCCCTCATCTTTCCATATTGCATCAGTTAAGTCCGTTTCGCCAAGTGAAGTAACTTGCGTGGCCATTACGCATTTTGTTAGTGGTACGAAGTGATACAAGTATTCTTTTACATACATTACAGAAAACCGAACTACCATTATCAAATTCAATGAGAAGTGGTTGTCTATATCATCTTGATTGAATAATTGAGTGTGATCTTCCTTCTATTCGTGTGTCTCGCCCACAGAGTAGATACATTTCTTCTGATAAGTTGGGCTGATAGGATAGATCGTGCATGCTTGAATTATAAACCATAGTGTTTGTAACTTGATTCCATGTGTAAACATTAATACACCATGTGCAGGATCAGCAACCTTACAGTCAATTTTGAATAAACGGTTTAGACTTAATTTTGTCAGTTACAAAGTTTAGGAATTTAGTTTCATGTACAGATCATGGCGTATGTACATAAAAATATACCCATTTATTAAGACTGTCGGTATAAGTGATAGTTAACTATGAATAAGATTATTTAATTTCATAAAGTAATTGATCAATTTTGAAAAGATTTTAACAAAACGTAACTCGTCAAACTGCTCTTAGTTTCATACATATAGTTGCCCGGGCCTTAACGCAAGTGGCAGATGACCATTAACTCCGGTTTAATTGTATTTTAATGTATGATTCAAACGCTTTTGTACGTTAAATTACTTATTTGATATATATTCTCACGACATTTGAAAGCCAAACAGTGTATCAAAGCAATGAATAGCACGCTAATAGCTTATATTACCAATTCATTTTTCGATTTTTTTTCCAAGCCGGTCACATGAACGCATCAACAGCAGGCATAGCTCCCATTTTAACGCTGTACCAACCGCGAAAATTTCGATCTGTTAAGTAAACGTGGAAAGGTCATGCTAATTCCTACTTCTAAAAGTCCCAAAATCCGGTTTCTGTTTCCGTTATTCAACCTAGATATTTTAAAATCATTCTAAAATTCCCACTCGTGTGTTTAAATAAATTCTTAAACGAACCGATTGATAAACGTGCATGACACGCACGAGGAAAAGCACGAGGTGCTCGGTATGGTCTTTTCAAGATCTATTGAGTTAACCGAATATGGTCAAAATTGATGTCCAGAGCGTACATCTATACATATATATATGGGTATTCAATTATAAGGTTGTGCCCCTTCTAATAAAGCAAGTATTAAGTAATAATGTTTGTTTCGTTTACAACTGTCGTGAGTGTACTAAACAAAACCAAAAAATAACAAATAAAAACAACTACAAAAAAACACCCACTGGACCGTGCAATATTTATTTACTCTTCATTTGATTTGTCTTTAAAAGTCACAATTAACATTAAGTCACAATTATTCAAATTGTAATCTTAAAAAAAATAAAAGAATTGATTCATTCACATTCGCGTGTTCGCATACTCTCCTATTACTCAGGTAGTTTGTATGGTTCTTTCGAGCTCAAAAGCAAGCGTAGTCTTATCCCTAATCCTGTTCGACTATCGGTGAAAGACTTGTGTACAACAGACAGACTTTACTTCTGACTCTTTTTTCGATTCCGTCTTTTGTCCGATCAAGTGTGGACATGCATTTCAGATTGAGGAGCGAAAAATTGATGAGTCTGATTTCATGTTAACAAGACATGCTCATGCAAAGCGTTGCTTATCTTAGTTTCGAACATAAAACCGTTCTGACCGGATGCCTGTTCAAAGTTTCTAGTATGAATTTAAGAGTAACTTTCCCTTATAGATGTTGACGAATGTACAGCTAATACTGACAACTGTGATGCAAATGCTTCGTGTACAAACACTGGTGGAAGTTTTACATGTGCTTGTAACTTAGGTTACAGTGGTGATGGGAATACTTGCAATGCAGGTAAAAAAATAAATTGCAAATTTGACTTTAAGTCTACCAATCAAAACGAAGTAAAATGGACAATAAAATCAACGGATCAATAATAACTGTAGTATTTCAAAGTTCAGTTATTTGTAAATATTACTTGATACACAAAAAGGTTTCGTCAAATCTCTTCAAACTTTTTGCGCCACAGTGACAATTCAAGTCAGTTTTGAAATTCTGTTTCATGAATCCTTTATTAAACGCTGTCCGGGCCATAATTAAAAACGCTGAAAACTTAAAACATTGGTCCTCTTCAAAAGCTGTGAAAGAGTTATTTTTTATGCAGACTTCTGCTTCTTCATGTGTTCTCTGGTTCGATTTAAAACTATTTTCATTGCAATGTACCTTGGTGTGTCTTACATTGTTTAAGCGATGTTTATTCACCGATAAAACATAATATTGTTTCGCACCAAATGTGACCTCTCAGTGACGTCAAAGGTATACGAGAGCGTAAGTCAAAGTTAGATGATCGGCTTTGGACCACCGCGACTTTCTTTTTAAAGAAGGCAAGCACAAATAATATAGAATAGACATCATTGTTAAGTGCTTTGCGCCTGTGATGGCTTGTCCAGTCGTGCTACTTTTAGTGACTGTATAATCATTCAAATAGCTGACAGAAATAGAAAGGAGAATATATCGCCCTAGCCCATGTAACATTTATCTGAATGCTTTGATACAAGTAAAAAAAATAAATAAGTAAACTGTTTTGTCGCTACTTTGCGGAAAAAAGTGTTCAACGTCTGATACTTCACATAATTGGGTCACGTGCATGCTGTTAGAAGGAGGTTATAATGGTACGTGTGCTGAGGGATTTGAGGGGATTGAATGTCACAATAGAAGCTGCTCTGTGCTACTGATATGTAAAACATCTACAAGTATTTGCAAATGAAATACAAAAAGAAATGCTAGAAACTTTTATAGTGTGTAACATTCTAGATACAATAGGCCAGCGCAACACGAGCGACGTGTTAGAATCCAATACATTACATTATGATAACACTACAAATGTATCAAAGAAAACCAGGACAGGTTTCATATGTACAGTTTCATGTTTTGTCCAAGTATTAGTCGGAGCCGTAGCCTACGAGTCGAGCTTCCGGTGCTTTACCTTCAGTCGCATGTTGTAACCTGCTTCAATACTTACGTTTTTTTTATTTTCAGATGCCTCAAGCCCACGAATCACGCCGCTGCTTTCACTTATGTTCGGCTGTGTGCTATCCAAGTTGATTGCAATGCATATTGTGTGAACAATTCGATTAATGTAACATCATACGGACCTTCTAAAAAAACCTTAAATAATGTATTGTATTTGCTTATTCAATCAGTTTTTAATGAACAAAAAAGAAGGATAGCCACGTAACAGAACCAAAATTAGGACATTGGTAATTTCCTATACATACCATTTGTCAGATTAAGAAATGAAATAATGGGTCTTCTGTGGATTGTTTTATGTAGAGAGAGATGCTAATCAAGAGATGTGGACTCGTCAGAATAAAAAGCTTTACCACGTAATTATTTATTTCTATAGGAAAAACTCTAAACATGTTTATTTCAGATTTCTAAATTACTTTAAAAGAAATACCTTCTACCAAAAATGCTTAAGAAAGGTATATGGCAGTTTCTTTTATAAGTTTTTATAGAAACCCTTACAAATATCTTTAAAATCAACGCGTATATTGTCTTGAGAAACACTATCATATAGTTACTGTTTCCAAATGATGATTGTCTTTCAAAATATGACATCCTAGTTGGATTGAAGTTTTTTGAAAGATGCGGTGGACAAAGGTATTTTAACGTCTTGTTTAATTCTGCATTAGATTTTATTTTGTATTGTCGGCAATAAAACTTCTTGCATTAATATAAATCTTCGGTATTTTTCATTTTGTATTTTGTTACATTGCATAAGATTTTATATCAAACCGATTAAGGTCTTGAGTTCCGTTGGTAGTCAACACTTTTTCATTTGGCGCCTGTACTTTGGCCCAGTTATTATGAGCATTGATTTGTGTGGGTTTAATTTTATTCATTCGACGTCGTCCTTCATTAATCAGTTTCAAGGTCATTATTTATATAAAAAAAAGCAACACTTACTTTAGAATAGTAAATTACCATAATTAGATATGACCATTTTGAAAGGTTGTATAAAAGCAAGGCTTTTGCCAAGTGCAAAAGTAACCCAATTAACACTAGACGTCAATGTGGTATAGACGTTAGACCACAACGTTGGACAAACGTTAGATTTTTGTTGGTTTTGCAAACTGGTAAGACGCCAGAATCCCGATGTCTACCAAATGTGAGAATATAACTATTCACGATGAATATCCAACGATTGTCCAACAACATCGTAACTCAAATTCAACTATTTCCGTGCTATTTTCTTACCTAAATGCAACCATTTTGTTTAAACAACACTTCGGTTTTCATCGCAGTAAACGTTTATATAATAAATTATGATGTAAGCATGGGCGGAGACTACTGAAATAATGCAGTCTATAACAAGAGTGCCAAGCTGTTACCTGTTAAGACACATGCAGATGAAGCCCGAAAATCATGTCGGTTTCAGTATTCTTGAAGACAAAAATAAAGTTACATTGCCCTTGCTATTAAACACTTCTGTTAGTTATAAACACAACATCGGCTGGTTGGATACCAAAATCGATTCAAAAGATGGAGGAAATCATAATCAGTGCGAAGAACACAAGTCGCATTTTCGAATTTTATAAAATATGATTTTCCTAAGTTTTCATTTTTTGTTCACGCATATATATTTGTAGAATATCAATTCCGTGGAACACTTTAATTATTGATGATAATTTCAAGAGTAACCGTCCGTACAAGCATGCTATAACCTTCAAACTATGTATTCGTATCTTGCCTGAACGAAATAAAATTGTGAACGCGCTGGACCGTTGAAGTGATCTGTGTCTCTGGGTCTAGGATAGAAAATAGCCATGAGTGGTTCAAAGTAGATCACATGATTGGGCAATTAGAAGGACATTAAATGAGCTCGCTAGAAACCACATGTCGTATCCAATCATCATAAAAATGTGTAAGTATGGCTTTCCTAAGGATTAAAAACTAGGTCATTCAGTAAAGGAAGACAGATCAAGGTCGATTATTATCAATAATGGTTAAAATGCTTGTTGTTTTGATGATCATTAGGTTAAGTTTGAAGCTCGGCCATTGAACATAAGATCTGGGTTACTTGATAAAAATATTTTTTCATCTATTTGTAACTACAAAGTGAGAAGGTACCGCGGAAAAAACACTTTATTTGTATGATAAGTTAACATATTGGTCTGTAGTACTTATTCACTATTGCTTATTATTTCAGTTTTCATTGGTTTTCTTTAGTTTTTGATACTTATGTTTCTCTAAGTTGTTTCTGTTCTATCAGTCTGTGTATATTAAAGATAACATATAATGTTCCAAAATTGAACACATGTGAACGCGTCCGGTGTTCTATTCGTTTACAGTGTACTTTTAAAGTGTTCTTATATATTTACTGAAAATAATCTATATAGACCACCATTAAAGATGAAACAGACGCAAGTGCTAACTGATAAAATAATGCATGTGTAACCCTTTCATTATCGGATATTATACTATCACAGTTGGATTTCAGATGAAAAGGAATTAAACTGTAACAACACCAGATCATTAGACATGAAATGATAATTACATAATTATATTATGTTGATGTAGCTAAATACATTTTATGCTCTCTGTGTGATAGCTTTGATTCTTCATTAAAAGGTAGACATATAAAGACAGTAAACACGGTGGGGAATCACATGATCAAAACAATCTCAAGACAAACGTAAATTTATGAAAATGTAAAAAATAATGAATGCCGTTTAGGTGTAAATATAAAATATAGCCTATCATATGGCAACATAAACGTATTCTAGAAACATAGTCACCTTCCGTTTGGCTGTTAATGGAATACGAAGCCTGTCTTATGACAACAAGAAAATATTCTAGAAATACACCAGTCTCAATCACAGTCACCTTCAGATTGTGCTGAACACTTCAAAAATAAAATATTTTATTTTTGAAGGGTTCAGCACAATCTGAAGGTGACTGTGATTGAGACTGGTGTATTTCTAGAATATTTTCTTGTTGTCATAAGACAGGCTTCGTATTCCATTAACAGCCAAACGGCTTTCATTATTTTCTAACATTTTTTAATGTTGTACTTTTGTTTAGAGATTATTTTGATCATGTGATTCTCCAAAAGTCTTTCAAATTTCTCTGAAAGAACTGGTACGGGTTACTTTTTAATCTGGCCCTAAGAAATATCCAACAAACATTTCAGTCTTAAGTGTGTTTTATGTGTCAATCTCAATATCCCAGAACACGTTCTGATATCATGTGTTCTAATCTGAACCCAGTGTGTTCAGTAATTTTTCCCAGTCTTAACACCCATATATTTGAACATGTTCTAGGTGTTCACTATCTTTTGGACGCGTCCGTCATTAAACAGTAGAACACACGGGTGTTCATAACATGTTCATAAATGGAACATTTGAGGTCTAGCGTTAACGTTTGAACGCGCGCGGTGTTTAACTACAGAACACCAAGTGTTCACATATCGAATACTTGAGTGTCAAAAATTGAACACTAGTGTTAAGATTTTGAACGCAATATCTGTTTTAAATAAGTGTTCATACTGTTTTCAATTCCTGAACACTTGAATTTACAGTGTAGTATAATAATAACTCTTTTTTATTAACTCGTACCCTGTTAGCAACAAGTTCATTCCAAGTATACACATCCACGCAGTCTGATCAGGATCTGCACTGTTAACTATTCAGTCAGATACATTAGAGCTTGATCAGTGTAAAAACTACGTTGTTGTAAGAGAGTTCATGTAGCAGAGTTTAGGTTTTAACACAGCAGAACAGCACATGTATTGTGACAGCAGTGTACAAAATGAAATTGAAAGAACTTACATGTATTTATTAATAAATAGTTGTGATTTTATTTGATGGAACTGTTTTGTTCATTCTTACACAAGCGGCTCCGTTTCATATATAAACGCAAAGAGAACAACCTTCCGATTTTATTTTTAGCCCCAGTCACACATTT
>JAFMSR010000017.1:6610609-6707607 GCA_022818135.1 Saxidomus purpurata
AATCGCATCCACCTAATAATTGTACAACAACAACTGTACAAAGGTAATTAAACAGTGTACGGTACTGTAGCATATTTTAAACCGTTGATTTAATCGATAATGACAGGAATGCAGAGCTGAAACGTTTAAGGCCCATCTACACAGTAAACCTTGATGTTTAAACCTTAGGAGTACGTTTTTGAGGGATGTAATTCATGACCGTATACACAGTAAATCATGGTCCATGCAACATATTTAATTATTTTTTTCTTAAAGTATTTTACACAGAGGAAACTTTAAAATCTTCATAATATATGTTTGTTTTGTAAAAACTAATGTTGCTAATAGGGATATTATTTATAGAAAGACAATGTGTGCGATCTTAGACAGTCGAGAAAGATAACTTGTATTTATATCATGTACTATTTTTATGCCCCCGAAGGGTGGCATATTAAACTCGCACCGTCCGTCTGTCCGTCCGTCTGTCCGTCTGCGCGTCCCAACTTACAAATTCGTGTCCGGACTGTAACTCTGTCATGCATTGAAGGAGTTTAAAATAACTTGGCACACATTTCTAGCACATCAAGACAACGTGTCGCGTGCAAGACCCACGTCCCTAGCTCAAAGATCAAGGTCATACTTAGAGCTTGAAGGTAATGGATTCCCCTATATATGCATATATGCACACATTCGTGTCCGGACTGTAACTTTGTCATGCATTGAAGGATTTTAAAATAACTTGGCACAAATGTCTAGCACATCAAGACGACGTGTCGCGTGCAAGACCCCTGTCCCTAGCTCAAAGGTCAAGGTCACACTTAGAGTTTATAGGTAATGGAATCCTGTATATATGCATACATTTGTGTCCGGACTAAAACTTTATTATGCTTTGAAGGATTTTAAAATAACTTGGCACACATGTCTAGCACATCAGGCGGATGTGTTGCGTGCAAGACCCAAATCCCTACCTCAAAGGTCAAGGTCACACTTAGTATTTAAAGTAATGGAATACTGTATGCATGGTTACTCTGTCATGCATGGAAGGATTTTAAAATTACATAGCACATTTATTGAGCACATGGAGAGGACACAGACTGTGAGGCACCTCTTTCGGGGGCATTCGTCACTTGTGAGGGACAGCTCTTGTTTATTTACAAAATAATTTGAATATCAAACTTATTTCATAGTCAATATGAAATCAAGCAATGTTTTTTTCTGCATTGTTTTATTCAATTTCAAACTATTTTGTCTGTTTTTCCACAATAATTATAATCTCTCTCACACAGCACTGGAATTTTAATCTAATTAGGGCGCTGTCACCTGGGTAATAAATAAAATCTCTGTGTGTTGTCCGTACACCAAGGTTTAGAGGATAGGACTTTCTCTATCCCAAAAATGGAGTATACACTTCAGGAAAATCGTACATTCGACCAATCTACACAGTAAACTTTGCTGAATAAATCAAAATTTATAAATCAAATTTATTTATTTACTGTGTAGATGGGCCTTTAGTATACTTCCAAAGATTCTATAATTATGTTTTGGAGGTTATTTTCAAATTGTTTGACAGGATTGGAGGTTATTTTCAAATTGTTTGACATAAGTTATAGGGTATAAGCAATTTCAAACATCGTAGTGTAAAAATAATAAACTTAGAATCATGTTTTTGTGCACTGCTTTTCCTCTCGTTGTTCTTTATAAATGCTGAAGTATCAATTGATTCCCTTCATTAGTTTCCGAGCTATACAGCGCAAAAGAAAACCTGAGTAAGAACAGTAACTGTAAAATAATGAAGCAAGAGTTATGTTTCTTGTGCATTTTTTCTCTATCAACATAATGACGGTTAATGTTATCAACGACACAATAAAAATGACATAGCAGTCAAAGAGTCAACAATCCACTCTAAGTAAACATGCTGGCTATATATAATATAATATATAATATAATATTTATGCATTCATATTCGCAAAAACCACACAGGAAAACATAATTACTACTAGAAAATGACTTCGTTTATGTGTAAATTATTGTCTAATTGCTATTGCATTTTCAATCACATTGATTTCAAATATTCAAATGACAGGTCCTGACCCTAAAATTTCACTTATATATTGAAAGTTTGTATAAGTATATATTTGTCAAGACTTTTGCTAGTGTAAAGTACACATCGCACTCCAGGGTCGCCGGGGGTACACATTCAAATTTTTCTAGTTCTATAAACACGAAATCTAAAAAATCTTTATCTCCCTGTAGTGTACGTATGGTTAGGCTTCGTCTATGTGTAACTATAATCTTATTGCCATTAACTTTGCAGCCCATGCCATATTGATTTCAAATAGTCAAATGACTAAAATTCTATGGTGAAATATGTCAGCTCTTATGTTTGCCTAACTAAATTTATTTGGCAAGACTTGGTGTTTTAATCTTTGAATGTATCACTGGTTTAACATAATTTTTAAACTGTAAGGCAAACAAGAGTATTTACATGCACTTATCACTTCTAAACAACATTAAAATCCGTCAATCACAGCAACATATACATGCCTTTAATGTATGTCTATTTACAACTTCGATGAGTTCAATATTTCGTTGATTTTAAACGCAGTTTTCATCATTTTTTCTAGAATCTTTCTCAGACCCCAGACTGTAGCCCCATACGATATCGCGGCTGCAAAGACTAATCCTACAATAGGTATGCCAAATTTTGCAATATTTTCTGCTGTGTTCGAAGCGACACTGGAAGCAAGGAACTCATCTATACCATGTACAGTGCAAAGTGTTGAAATGTTACTTATCAGATGCTGAAGCTTCGTTACTGTATCTGTTCTGTCACGGAGAAAATCAAATACTCTCTCAAAAGACCGCTCCTCTAGGCCTAACTGCTGACGGAAAAATTGTGCTTCTTTGTGTAGCAATAGTATGTCCACAGATTCACCGACTCCAGGCACTGGAATTGCAGATGCTGCCCCAGAAAGCAATGCTGACTTCCAGATTCGCATTTTCAAATATTTTTCCTTCTCCATGAGAAGTGTCTCCCCCAACATATTAATGCCTTCAAGTCCCAAAACAAAACTCTCCTTTTTCTTTTCAGGGGCATCTTCGACCAAACGTTCAACAAGATGTTTGAAATCGAAATTTGCTTGATCATAGCTGTCAACAAGAAATTGCGGCGGATTACGCATATCAGGCCATGCTATTTGTCCAATATTATCGGTACAGTAGAGCCTAATCTTTTTAATTTCCGCTGCTATTTCAGCTTCACCGTGGCGTCTATGACTCTTTTTGAAATTCTCAATGTCTTGTCCTATTTTTGTTCTAACAAAATAGAATTTTCTCTTCTGCAAAGACAATTGTTCGGCCAGTTTGACTTCATCTGTAGTAAATCTGTCGCTGTTGACAAGAATGAAAAAATCATATTTGCCAGAGTTGATCTTTTCAAGGTAACTTTCAAGAGGAAACGTTTCTGTTCCACAGCCAGGCAAATCAACCAGAACTAAGTTGTCGTACCTCGTAGATGTATAACATGTTTGTTTCATTGTCGTCTCAGTTGTGCCGGTTTCGGCTGCTCCAGGATCGTCTGCCATTTTGTCTAGAATTGCATTTATTAGACTAGATTTTCCATTTCCACTGCGTCCTATAAATGCTATGTGTACTTTTGTTTTCCGCCATTTTTCAACATATTCAGTAGCCTTTTCCTTAAATCCAGATATTCCTTTTATTTTAAAGGTACTTTCAAGGTCCTCCTGTTCCTTTTTGTCGATATTAGCTGTGAGATTATCGTCACGATCTGCCATATTTCATTTGTTATTTCTGTAAATAGACATAAAGACTGTTACATACATGTGTGCTACAAAGATAAAGGGAAAAAGTTAAATCTTTTATTTTAGGATTTAGCCACTCTAGTTGTCATTTAAATCAAGTAGTCTTACTACCTTGTACAGAGATAATTCATTTCATATTGTGCTGCACATCAAATGTTCTCGAAAGTAACCACCGAGCAGTCGGAAGTAACCACCAAGCAGTCGGAAGTTACCACAAAGTTCGTTCCTTAAACTTGTTCCTTGTCTCCGCTTTTGGAGTTGCGATTTCTAAACATCACATTAAAAGATGTAAATATTTTATTTTTCTATATAATAAAATAATAATTATTATTTTTTTATTAAACCAGCAATGTTTCTGTTTATTTTATGGTTAAAACTCAGGAAACGTCATCAAAAAACATAGCGCAAATGAAGTCATAAAAAAACATAGCGCAAATGACGTCATTTTAACGAGGTCATCGTCGCATGGTTTCCAGAATAATTACTTTTTGACGTAAATCCGGGTTAAATATTGCAAAAACACTGAAAAATAAAAATGGTAATCCACTGTTTCAAAACTGTGGATTATCACTTTTATCTCACTGAGAAAACTCTATAATTCACTGGAAAACATAAAATAAATAAGGGACATAATATGATTTAAAGATGTATCTAGATATTATGACAAAAATGTATAAATAACATATAATAATGTACAAATAATATAAATACAAAAACACAACATTTAAAGATATACGCACATAACATAAATATTTTTGCACAACAGGTGAATAACTTGGTACATTATGTAATAGAAAAGAAACATAATAATAGATTTTCATTCGTTGCCTTTTTCAGTCAGTTTATACGTGATACAACAGGTTTGATTGCATGATGTGCTATTAAATTGAAATAAAGCTCTCTGCGCAATTATGATATTTATTGCACGTTATCTATAATATCTATAGTATCTTTTTAATTATCAGGTACAGCTATTTGTAATTATGCAATTAAAATGATTCATGCACTGTTAAGTTTCAAACACTGCTATCATTTGTGTTCTTTTCTTTTCTTTATATACGAATGTGCATTTTAAGTCAGCAACAAGATAATATGAATCAAAGTTTTGTACGGAAAAGCTAATTTTTGCCAGTTGTTTAATTTGCAATGTAAAATATGTGTTCTCTAAGATGTAGAATACAATACAAATACCTAAACAGACAATTGTGTGATTAAGCTTTGTAAAAGAATTCAATGTATAAAGTCTAATCTAAATCAATTTGTATTTTTGCATGTCTAACTAATATCAACAGTGAGTCAAATATTGTGTGAAAAATGCTGTATTTTAATGTAGTCATAACTTTTCTTGTCCGTTATCCTGACGGAAATGATCATAGCAAAATATACGCTGTTACCTGCATATCTTCCTGGGAGACAACATAATGCATTCAGCAGAGTAAACAAATATGTTAATAAACCTGCAATTACCATAATATAAAGATTGGTTTGACAATATATGGGTCCGGGTATAACGTGTCTGATAACGCTCTTTAAATCTATATAAATTATCAATTTTATCGTTTCCCTGCTAGACAGCAGAATTTGAATAGGAAGTGGCTGCTCGTCCGGTAACTGGACGAATAGAAATTTTATAGTTTTACGTCCGGTAACCGGACGACCAACCTATTTTTTCGAATGTAAGGATTAATTTCTTAGTATAAGAGTCATCTTAATATTGTAAAAGCAGTAATAAAGTACAAGTAGCAATTCTCATTAAAAATATACTACACTTGCTATCATATTGATCAATTTATTTCACTATGTCATTCGTATCGCGGCAGCCAGTTGACGCAGCTTAGACCATCGAAGCTGTTCACAAGTACAGAATGCTGAAATAAGCTTGCTTTTCAGGAAGATGCTTTTTGCCAGTCTCAGTCTACAGTTAACATCAAAGTTATTTACAAGTTTGTGCAAAACACAGAGCCGTTTATCAAACCCGGCATCTTTGACTAATTCACACTTTTACTTACATGTATTACTAAGCGCTAACAAACCTTAAGTAAAACCATATCAGCAGGTCAAACGGTTTTAATTACCATGCTAATTGAAACATGTTTTTTAAAGCCGGAATTAATATTCTTTAATATTCATTCCTGCAGCTGAATTATGAGCAGAAAATCTTTTTTTTCACTTCATATTGCTACAAATATACGAATACATATGAGATGTCATTGTTAGTACTAGTAGAAAAATCATCAAATTTCCATCATTCTGTGTTGTTCAATGAGAGAAAACGAGCACAATTTGATATCGTTTTTTGGCCTGGGGACTGAAAGTCCCCTAGGCCTAAGTCAGTATACCACATTTCAAGCACTGCAAGAAATTTAACTGTGCTATGTGCGAATAACAACTGTAAACATGCGCTATGCGAAAGTAGTGCAAGTCGTCTGTTTGAATGTCGCATGTGATAAGAACATATTACAAATAAAAACAGTACATACAACTTCAAACGACTGCAGGAAGGTATATAGCTTACGGGCTGCATTACACATTTTTTTCTGTTTTAGAAATTAATGCGCTGTTAGCTGATTACGGAAGATAATCATATGCATATCACGGAAAAGTACGGATATGTACGGAAATTTACGAAAACGTACGGAGCTCGATATAGGAGTTTGTAGTTTGATTTTCAAATTTCCGATGTTATTTCATTGACAACTTTGTTATTTACGAACGATTACATATATATTTACCTAAAAATAAATGTCTCTAAAAAAAGATATAATTTACGTACATTCCCGAGAAGGAACTCACGTGATCAAAATCACCCGCCATTTATCGAGGAAGCTGCATGTCAAGGCCAAGTGAACGGTTTCACCGATTACGACTATAAGGTAACCCAGAATCATTTTTGATTTTCTCTGTTATACACATTGTGCAGTACTGTATTTATATTTCATTGCTGGTATTGCTTTGTTTATTTCTGTTTCAAGGTCTTGTCCTTGGTACACAATAATTTTCGATCCACATCATCAGATTATATCGCTTGAAGTTGTACAAAGCGCAGATGGAATTATTTTTTATTGGCGTAAACATTTTATAATGTTGACTATGTGATTATTTTTCATTTAACGTACGTTTTATAATAAAACAAACTTCCCTGCCACCCATATATTTGTGAATCATTCATTCTGTGTCCTATATTGAATTTCGTCCTCTGCACATTTCGACCCGCGCTTTAGGTAAGATTCAGCGCAAAACACGTAGGTCAAAAGTTGTTTTTCGGGGAGTTAACCTATAGCCCCCAGGCCTTTAGCGCTCACAGCGCTTTGATCTAACTTTTTCTTTTATACATAAATTCATTAAACTATTATTACCAGAACTCTTAGTAACAAAACTTAATTTAAACTTCAAAATAATTACACTTACTTGAACGATTTGCATTGGCCAACTTGCGAAATAGTTTATTATACGGTTATAAGTAAACGACCAATTCAGAGCCTGTTATTCATGTAACTCAATGCGCCAAGCCGTGAAAGCATAAGCTACGGATAACGTTTTCGGACCGGTTATATAAGGACCAAGATTTAAATGATATACTCTATCCATGGCGCAAAATTGTCTATCGCCTATCCACAAATACAATTGGCTATAATAATTATCTGTTTTATAAGCTCATGAATACATGTCTTTCAAACAAAGAAAAGGCATAATATATAACGCACTGCTTCACCTACAAAATGCTTGTTATCTGTTTCAGAACGACTTTAAATCTATTATGTCTACCTTTGAGGCGTAGGCTAATAAAACTTGGTCGGCTTTATTTGTCATGACAAGTGGATTACACTTATTGATTTGAGGACACAGTTCATAGTGACCTTTACTTACAAAACAGTTTCCGATCAATAACTGAACAATGGTTGAGCATAGGAGATTCTCAGTCTTAATATGCAGAAAAAGTATGACTTGTATTTTACTAGGTCAAATAAAAGGTCAATGTCAAATTGATCTATAGGCAAATTTAGTTTCTGATCCGTAAACGAAAAACGGTTTGACCCAGATTGATAAAACATTAAAGACGTGGTGATCAGAATAATAGATGAATTCTATTCATTTTGAGTAATATTTGGTAATCAAACTATTGAAATACCTTTCAAAGGTGGCAAAGGAAATTTAGTCAGATCTGAATGCCTTTTCAGCAATTTAATTCCTCGCACATTAGAACGGGTGGATATCTTAATAAATGTACATCGTTTAATATTAATTTATGATCAATTATATATATATTTTCAAATCTTCGTCCTCAATTTAACATAAACCTTTTCCCCATCGCTGGTAACGTTTTGGCATTTTACTGCGGAAGTGACTACCACGCCTCAGTTATATTATATATTTTACTGTCACTTTGGATGGTTATTTCAATTCAAGGTCAATAAGACAGTTCTGTTGCTTTTGAAAGTCCGTTTATAAAGGGTACACCAAGTTTGATAACATAAAGTGCTATTAAATAGACATTTAATATTCTGAGCAATTGAAGAACACTTTTGCATGTTATAATATCTACTTATCATTTTATGTATCAGGTAGAAGCTATTTGTTATTCTTTCTTATATATATTAATAATTAAATATATATATATATATATATTAATTTCCTTTAATACTATTTTAAATCAGCAACAAAAGTTTTATGTGAATGTAAATGTACCAAAACGCTCATTTAAGCTAGTTTCACTTAAATGAGCGCTCCCTACTACTAAACCTTTATATATTTTCTATATTTTCCAAGATACCAAGCTATGAGTGCATTATATATAAGACATCAAATACTTGTAAATAATTTGTTAAACAATAATATGAGGCATTTGTCCTGATTGTAATTTTTTTGTAAATGTTAGTTGAATTGTTAAGTGTATGTATTGCAGTTCATGATAGTTTTCATCAGTAAATAATCTATAAAAGGGACTTACCATTTAACTAATGCCAAACTAAATAACCTCCAAAACATAAATAATAGAATCTTTGGAAATATTTTTGTCAGCTATGCTTTCCCAGTCATTATTTAAATATAACAATTTTCTGTTTTATTGTATATCTCAAACTCTACTTTTATTGAGTTTATTTCAATAAAATGTCAAATGTTGCGGGAAACGTCATCAGAAATGCATATATTGCAGTTCGTGATAGTTTTCGTCAGTAAATAAGCTATCAAGAGACATACCCTATAACTGATGCCAAACTAAATAACATCCAAAACATAAATAATAGAATCCTTGGAAGTCAAAGTGTCAGCTATGCATTCCCATTCATTATCCATATGCATGTATAGCAAGTTTCTGTTTATTGTATGTTTCAAACTCTACTTCTATTGAGTTTATGTCAAAAATTGTCAAATATTGCGGGAAACGTCATCAGAAAGCATCGCAAACATGACGTCATTTTACATGTAACGACGTCATCGTCATATGGTTTCCGGTATTCAGAACGTTCGGTATACTTTTTGACGTTAATCAGGGTTACAAGTTTTGATAATTTTCACTGAGTGGCCAGTGAGTTTATCGGGATATAATTCACCGTTGTATTTCGAAAAACAACCTAGAAAATAAAATTAAGTGCGGAACGTCAAATTGTTTTGACTATATAAAGGAGAAGTACCTGCTGCGTGAATTTGTTCTATTCCCTGCAGCTGTTACATGCACTAACACTTGTAAAAAGGACCTCGTAGAACGAAATTAACATGAAGCCGTCTAGATATTTCAATCAAATTGTTTGACTGACCAAATACAAAATCGATTCCCCCCCCCAACCCCCACCCCTGTCCACGTGTTGTGTTGTCCACAGTTCAGCTCCGATAAGATTGCTGTTTGTCAAAATTAAGGCGCTTGAATATATAACGTCATTTTCTTCTTGGAAAATGTTTTTTTTCATTTGCTAGAAATGGTTCGGTATCATGTTTACGCCAAACAACTAAAGAAAATCTTGCTTGCTTACAGAAACTGTAAACCGCCGTTTTGGAAATATCCCTATTGGTACAAATATTTAGACCCGGTTGTTGAATATAGCGATTACTTTTATCGTTTTAACTTTAATTCGGATATAGTATTTAAATCTTTTTTTTTTTGTTAGCTCACCTGGCTTTGCCAGGATGAGCTTTTCTAATGGATGATTGTCCGTCGTCCGTAAACATTTTGATTTAAACGACATCTCAACTAAAACCACTGGGCCAATGTTGATATAACTATGCAGGGATGTTCCTTGCGTGAAGCTCTTACAAAATTGATTAAAGAATTCCATTCCTTGCAGAACTCTGTTCGCTATGGCAACAAATAGGAAACACTTTAAAATCTTCTACTCTGAAACCACAAGGCATAGAGCTTAAATATTTGACATGTAGCATTGCCTAGTAGACCTCTACCAACTCTACCATTATGATCCCCCCCGGGGGTTACTTGGTTTTACATAGGCTATATAGGAAAAACTTTAAAAATCTTGTTCTCTAAAACCACAAGGCTTAGAGCTTAGATATTTGGCATGCAGCATTGTCTTGTACACCTTCACAAAGATTGTTAAAATTATGAGCCCCGGGTCAATATTGACCCCGCTCGGGGGGTCTGGTGGTTTTACACAGGCTTAGATAGGAGAAACTTTAAAAAATTGTTTTCTGAAAGCACATAATTTAGAGCTGAGATATTTGGCATGCAGCATTGTCTAGTGGACCTCTTACTAGTTTGTTCAAATCATGACCCCTGGGTCAAAACTGATCCAGCCAGGGGGTCTCTTGATTTTAGATAGGAAAAACTTAAAAAGTCTTCTTCTCTGAAACCACAAGGCCTAGAACTTAGATATTTAGCATGCAGAATTGCTTTGTGGACCTTTACCAAGATTGTTCAAATCATGATCCCCGGATTAAAATCAAAACAACAAAAAAACAAAAATAATATCAAACAGGGAATGCCACGTACCAAAAACGCAGCCTCCCCAAAACGAACCCCCCCCACCTCCTTCCCGGAGGTGGGGGGGGGGGTGTTCACTTGATTTCGCATAAGCTTAAAGAGGTCAAACTTAAAAAAACACAAGGCCCACAGGCAGTGCTTAAATATTTGAAATGTTACTTAGCATTGTGTAGTGAACCTCTACGAATTATGTTAAAATTATGACCCCTTGTATTATTGGCAATTGATATACAGATGAGCGATATAGGGTTATCTTTGCCCTTTTTTTTGTTTTCTCAGACAATTTAAGCACTACAGAAATGATCATATTATACTTTCCCTGCATATGCTTAATGTGTTTTACATTGACATGCATAGTACGAAACCCGAAGTTTTATAAATGCATTAAAATTACTTGTAATTACATTTGGCTAATATCAATTGTCATAGATATGCAAAGGACAAATGCTAATGAGATCTAGAAAATAGTTGTACCAACTGTATATATTACATTACATGCGTGTATGGATATGCAATAACAGAAGAATTTTTTTAAATCATGACTTCAGGTGATCAATGGTTGTTGCCATACTGTAAATATTTATAGCAAACGTCATATGAAAACAAAGAAGATAATATATGATATACGGTGTGACATCTTGCCTTTGTTTACGATAAGTCACAACGATATCTGTTTGATTGATTAGACTTCACAACACTTGTATGATTCACCTTATCGGCTAAAGGCAATACAATTTGATAAAACTCGACTGTGACGTCTGTGTCTATAGATATAAATCCATTGTCGTCTGACATCGTCGTTACCATTATTTGATAATTTGGTGCAGTTTAGTTTTAGTACAATAGGGATACATGTATGCAAACAAACGGACCACGATGTATATGATTTTCAAAACGAATATTTAAATAAAACATGTACATATAATAATTTATATAACGTCGTTTTAAACTATTTTCATGTGGAGATCCATTAAACACTATGTATACGCATTTTCCCTTTATTACGATTATCAAATTTCTATAAAAATAATCTAAATACTGCAAAAAATCCGAAAACTCAAAACACATGGCTTCCAGTGTCCGGATATTAAAGATAAACCCACCCTGGTTTGTATTCAAAGGACCAATACATTAGGCCTTACAAACCACACTTTTCCGAACGTCAGTACAAATAGTTTTACTGAAGAACGCAATTTTCGGATACTTTTTGTCAATAATCACCGTACTTAAGTCCGGATGTTATGTCTAATTGTGAAAAAAAAACATACAAGCAAAAAAGAGAAATAAAAAATAAGAATTTGTTAGATAAGAAATAGGCTTTTTAATTAGTGAACGGAAATATTGAATTATACATTTATATATGAATAACTTTCTTTTACACATTTGAACTAAATGTACGCGCTTTTTTACAATAACATCTCTTCCTTCTCCAACAAAGTTTTATACATCATGAATGAAACCTCGAGGTAACGTAGTTGACAACGCATGTCTTGTCTGTACGCTCGCACACCCATGGTAAACATAATTCCATGGCAATTCTTTATCATGCGTACTTCTCAATTTGATAGGAGCTAAAACATCCTAGGGTCATTATGGTTGCCTAATTTGATGAACTATTCATATTTGTTATTTTTTTGTTTTGGACTTCTGCTTTAATCTTTGGATTTGCGTATGATAATTGAGGCATTGATATAAAACCGAAGGAGGCCTTGCTTCACCTCTATATAACAGTGCAGAGTGCTACATTTTATTACCTTAAAGAGATTACCTTTTAGATTTAAACGTAAAATTTGGAAAAAAACAACAATTCCTATTTAAATACGTTTCCACCGCTGTAAAAAAGTGAAAATTTAGTTCGTATCAACAGCATCAACACTTAACACTAAACCTTGTCAGAGATTTCTAATATTACGATCACGTGTCGGTAGCCGAAGCGATCGATACTTTCATGTCATGCTAATTCGTGCAGATTCAATTTTTTTTTATAAATTAATGAATTGCCATTTCAGTATAAGTTTATCAGATCTATCTGAATGGGGCACTCCCTACATCTGTCATATTATATTCTCCAAACGTAAATTATAATGTGTTCAACGAATGAAAAGTGATAAATAAATACAATGTTCTATTTTAAAAACAATTTATCGAAAAATGCTTCATTTTATCACAAATCTGCATAGAGGCATTCTGTAATAAATCGCTACCCACTCATGAATTGTGCTATAACAACCTGACAAAGAATATTGAATAGTTTATGGTACTGCAATATATTTTGAATTTTATCGATAATAACTGGACTACATACACTGTGGGGAATCACGTGACTTTGTTTTGATAGACTTCACGGACAATGGCGGATGATAAACACCGGTAAGTGCCTGATTTTCGTACTTTTTCGTTCATATTATTTTCCGTACATAGTGATGATATTCCAGACATATCCTATACCCTGGCCATTAAAATTCCACGTATTCTGGTACTTTCCCTCCGCTGAAGTATGCGTAGATTGTTGGGGATGCATTCAAATGTAATCGTGGAAATGAATTTTGGCGAACTAAACTTCACGGACTATCTAGTAATTTGCCAATAAAGGGCATAAAAACTTATCATGTGACGTGTTTTTTAACAGAAATAAATGCAAAATATTCTATTTACATCGTATGGGTGTGCGCAGATTTTATTTCTTGAATTTGAAGGAATTATCACTATTTTTATAAAAAACTAGATTACACGGCATACATTTTTAGGCTAGATTACACGGCACTGGTATAGCATACTTGCTAAACTACACGAATGTTACATGTAATTCACTTTCTAACGTATTTCCGTGCCAACTGTTTGCCGATAATATGCAAACAAAGTGTGATACCTTATATTTATTTTCACGAAAGTTGTATAGCTAAAACTAACATAAATTATACAACTATGGCAACAAATAGGAAAAACTTTAAAAAATCTTCTTCTTTAAAACCACAAGGCCTACAGCTTAGATATTTGGCATGTAGCATTGTCTAGTGAACCTCTACCAATTTTGTTCAAATCATGACCCCCGGATCAAAATTGATTCCGCGCGGGTGGTCACTTAGTTTTGCATAAGCTTATATAGGAAAAACTTTAAAAATCTTCTTCTCTGAAACCACAAGGCCTAGAGCTTAAATATTTAGCATGAAGCATTGTCTAGTGGACCTGTAATAAGATTGTACACATTTTGCCCCTGGGATCAAAATTGACCTTGCCCGGGTGTCACTTAGTTTTACAAAGGCTTATATAGGAAAAAACTTTAAAAATCTTCTTCCCTGAAACCACAAGGCCTAGACCTTAGATATTTGGCATGTACCTAGTAGACCTCTTCAAAGGTTGTTCAAATTATGCCCCAGGGGTCAAAATTGGCATTTCCCTGGGGGGGGGGGGTCATTTGTTTTGAAAAGATGTATATAGGAAAACCTATTCGGTATATAACATTGTCTTGTGATTTTCCATCAGGCAAGTGGACTTGTACCAAGGTGAGCGATATAGGGCGATCTTGGCCCTCTTCTCTTATTTTGATATTTTCGAGAGTTTATACGGTTTTTAATGGTTATATTTTTATCATACACTTTAAAAGCATATATACTGTCACAGACGATATTAAACAGTTAACCCTTTGTGTAAGATACGATAATTACTCATCACTCCATTTTTTAGATTATACAAGTATATACGTTATTTACCCAACGTAAACTTGAACCACATAAGCAACCAGAAATGGCAATGCATTAGTAGTGCGTTAGAATTGTATATGACTGTCTTTGGTCATCAATATTCACTACATATGAGATTTATTTGACCGTGTTTTCACAGAAGCTTCAATTGCATATTGGCCCTAAATCACACTACCCAAATAACCACTACCCAAGTTAATCTTATTTATTGTGATTTCAGATAATGGGAAGACGCAAAACTCACCTCAATCTCAAAAGAACAAAACATCCATACAAGAAACGTAAGCTTTATGATAAAGTATTTTGTGATGACCATCGTCTGTCAGATACAGCGACAGCTTCGGAGTCTGATACAGACACAGCTTCTGAGCAGCTATTGCCAGAATTGGAGTATTCACATAATTGGAAAACCAATGGATGTAGCGATTCTCCAGCCTTAAAAGAAGCGCCACAAAAGACGCTTATCGCAGACACAGAAGCTGAGGTTTACGTAAGGAAAGGTCAAGTGTGCCAATTTGAACAATATGAGCCAAAAGGTAATGAACACTTAGAAGCGGAGTTTATAAATGGCAGTGCTGATAAAGGAAAAACTTTGAAAGCAATATCAAACATATTACCAGATGTTGTGAATGAATTAGCTGCACACGGTGGACACGATGTACTGTTTTTAACGTTTTTGAAACAAGTGAAAGAAAAAAAATTTCCCCTTACAAATATAGCATTCTTATTATGGCTAGAAACTGTCCAGTGGTTTGATTGTAAAAGTACGACAAATATGAGATATTCTAAACAAACCAAACTTTTCTGGAAACTTGGATGGAGAATGTTTGGAGGACGCTTTCTGAATTTTATGGGAGGCTATAAAAGTCATGGATACTTATCACATGATATTGCAACTCGTGGCATGTTTCCTCCACATTCATCGGAAGTAAATTTTGTTGTGCCCGACCAGAAGGTTTTGAGTTGTTTTGATCCGTTCATTGTGGAGGGCGACCGAACACCTGGGATTTATGATGATATAATCGAAGTTATTAGTACCAACTTAGTTCACCAATCTGCGTGTTTAACATTTGACGGCAAAAAATTGAAGATGGGTCTCACAAATGACTCAGGTGATGTGGATCTTCTTGGACATGAAACAGGTGAAAGTCTGTCTGACAGAAAAAATGCACTCAGTGGTAAAATAGATGTCTTGGAGGAAATGCAGTCACAGCTTATGGCTCTAGATGCTAGCACGTCAAGCATAAAAGATTCACCTATATCATATAAAACAAAGCTGCTTCATTTCCTTCTGTGTACATTACAACAAATCTTATGCGATATATTTTCAGTACGCGAAATTGGTAGGAAAAAAGAATACTGCAAATCTAAGTTAATAGAAAGGGGAGGAGAACATGATTGGAGAAAGGGTAAATATGTTGTGCAATTATTGCTTTTCTATATGACATTGACGAGTATCTCAAAAAGGCATATGCTGTAACAGAAAAGGTGTGCATAACTATTGCTTCGTTAAATGAGGGGAGGTACGTTTCGGGTAAAAGTATGAACATACACGAATCACATTTGTTTGTTGACATAGACGAACAGAAGAAAAATGACAGCAATGCCTCGGAAAGCACAAAGTTCATGAAGCAGCGATCGGATGAATGGTTCGAAATTCGTAGGATAGCGAAAGTAACGGGTAGCAGCTTGTATACGGCGATTGGTGGTGAGGGACTTAAAAAGATGAAAGACCATTTTGAAAAGGTTATTTGCGGCATTACAGAGAAAGAACCAACTCTAGAACAGAAAACGTTCATGGAACATGGTGTTGTTAACGAGATAAACGCAGTAGCAACCGTTGTTGGTAAAGTGATTCCAGTACTGGAACCAGCATTAAGATTTTGTAAAGAAGGCTGCCTTTCGATAAGTACAGAAGATAATGAAGTATTTATGATAGTGTCACCTGATGGTAGTCTGCGGAAGGACTGTTCTCTTTCAACAACAATGGTAGGAATTGAAATAAAATGCCCCTATTACAAAGTTCACACCGAATTTCCAGTTAGATATCTACTACAGTGTTTATCACAAATTGAAGTTTAACAAGTCAACTACCTGCTCTTAGTGAGTTGGACTTTACAAGACACTGTTGTCTTTAAAGTCAACAAAGATGAAGAACTATTCAACGAAGCAATGAAAATAGCATACAAAGAATATGGAACAGAAAAGCCAAAGAAACCAACTAAACTTAGCGACGAGCAAAGACAGTTATTATATAAGATTTCAGAGAAAAGCAAAAGCATCAGTATTATTGGCAGATTTATTGCACTTATTTTCTTGGAAACCTCACCAGTGTATACTGCACCAGTGGAAAAGAATGACGAGATACAAACTGTGCTTGAAACAATCAAAGAAGTTGTAGAAACCAATTATGAAATCAGAAGGGAAAGAGCATCAGAGGGAGTGGTATTTTTAGTAAGTGACCTTGATAGAAGCTGGGATAAAGAAGTAATGAAATGGTCTCCAGTTTCATGGTTTCCGAAAGGTTACAGTTTAACAACCGAGACCATGCGTGCCATAGCAGAGGAAGTGAATCGTTGTCATGAAAAAGGCATACACATACCATGTTCATCCTTCGAGATCCTAGCAATATTCCGAAGTCTACGCTCTACAGCAAAGCGCCGCTCAAGTACTAGTCGTATGTATTTGGCGGTCTGATTATATATCACATCAAAAAGAAGATATAGCCCGATTAAAACAGTAATGGTACTTTTACAACGTGGTATAATGTATAATGTTCGGCATAAAATTCGGTATAGAAAATGTGTTTCAGCACTGTTTGTGTTTAGAACCAGATGGTCAGTATCTTATGTCCGTCGGTGTTCCTAGGTGTGCTCACTATAAATTCTCGTATCTATTATGGTAACGATTCCTTTGTATATATAGTAAATAACCAAGTTATTTTGCAAGCCAAGCCATTCTATTTCCATGTAACTTTCGATGGGAAACGGTACATGTACATGACAATTGTAACTATAGCTAAGTTCCAAACCATTTTATTCAGTGTCAAACATTCACAAACTCAGAAACAGCAGAAATCAAAAGACAGTATCAAAAAATCATGATCTGCACTGTGAGCTTTTCATATTTTGCTGTCTGATCATGATCTGCACTGTAAGCTTTTCATTTTTTGCTGTCTGATCATGATCTGCACTGTGAGCTTTGCATTTGTTGCTGTCTGATCATGATCTGCACTGTGTTCTTATCATTTTTGTGCTGTCTGATCATCATCTGCACTGTATGTTTTTCATTTTTTGCTGTCTGATCATGATCTACACTGTAAGCTATTCATTTTTGTGCTGTTTGATCATGATCTGCACTGTTAGCTATTCATTCTTTCCTGTCTGATCATGATCTGCACTGTAAGCTATTCATTTTTTGCTGTCTGATCACGATCTGCACTGTTAGCTTTTCATTTTATGCTGTCTGATCATGATCTGCACTGTTAGCTAATCATTTTTGTGCTTTCTGATCATGATCTGCACTGTTAGCTATTTATTTTTGTGCTGTCTGATCATGATCTGCACTGTAAGCTATTCATATTTTGCTGTCTGATCATGATCTGCACTGTAATCTATTCATTTTTTGCTGTCTGATCATGATCTACACTGTAAGCTATTCATTTTTTGCTGTCTGATCATGATCTGCACTGTTAGCTATTTATTTTTTGCTATCTGATCATGATATCACTGTAAGATTTACATTTTTGTGCTGTCTGATCATGATCTGCACTGTGAGCTGATCATTTTTTGCTGTCTGATCATGATCTGCACTGTAAGCTTTTTATTTTTGTGCTGTCTGATCATGATCTGCACTGTGAGTTATTCATTTTGTGCTGTCTGATCATGATCTGCACTTTCAGTTATTCATTTTTTGCTGTTTGATCATGATCTGCACTGTGAGCTATTCATTTTTTGCTGTCTGATCATGATCTGCACTTTCAGCTATTCATTCTTTGCTGTTTGATCATGATCTGCACTGTGAGCTATTCATTTTTTGCTGTCTGATCATGATCTGCACTGTTAGCTAATCATTTTTGAGCTGTCTGATCATGATCTGCACTGTTAGCTATTCATTTTTGTGCTGTCTGATCATGATCTGCACTGTAAGCTATTCATATTTTGCTGTCTGATCATGATCTGCACTGTGAGCTAATCATTTTTTGCTGTCTGATCATGATCTGCACTGTAAGCTATTCATTTTGTGCTGTCTGATCATGATCTGCACTGTTATCTTTTCATTTTTTGCTGTCTGATCTTGATCTGCACTGTAATCTTATCATTTTTGTGCTGTCTGATCATGATCTGCACTGTCAGCTATTCATTTTTGTGCTGTCTGATCATGATCTGCACTGTTAGCTATTCATATTTTGCTGTTTGATCATTATCTGCACTGTAATCTATTCATTTTTGCTGTCTGATCATGATCTACACTGTAAGTTGTTCATTTTTGTGCTGTCTGATCATGATCTGCACTGTGAGCTATTCATTTTTTGCTGTCTGATCATGATCTACACTGTGAGCTATTCATTTTTTGCTGTCTGATCATGATCTGCACTTTGAGCTATTCATTTTTTGCTGTCTGATCATGATCTGCACTGTAAGCTATTCATTTTGTGCTGTCTGATCATGATCTGCACTGTTATCTTTTCATTTTTTGCTGTCTGATCTTGATCTGCACTGTAATCTAATCATTTTTGTGCTGTCTGATCATGATCTGCACTGTCAGCTATTCATTTTTGTGCTGTCTGATCATGATCTGCACTGTTAGCTATTCATATTTTGCTGTTTGATCATTATCTGCACTGTAATCTATTCATTTTTGCTGTCTGATCATGATCTACACTGTAAGTTGTTCATTTTCGTGCTGTCTGATCATGATCTGCACTGTGAGCTATTCATTTTTTGCTGTCTGATCATGATCTACACTGTGAGCTATTCATTTTTTGCTGTCTGATCATGATCTGCACTGTAATCTATTCATTTTTTGCTGTCTGATCATGATCTACACTGTAAGCTATTCATTTTTTGCTGTCTGATCATGATCTGCACTGTTAGCTATTTATTTTTTGCTATCTGATCATGATATCACTGTAAGATTTACATTTTTGTGCTGTCTGATCATGATCTGCACTGTGAGCTAATCATTTTTTGCTGTCTGATCATGATCTGCACTGTAAGCTTTTTATTTTTGTGCTGTCTGATCATGATCTGCACTGTGAGTTATTCATTTTGTGCTGTCTGATCATGATCTGCACTTTCAGTTATTCATTTTTTGCTGTTTGATCATGATCTGCACTGTGAGCTATTCATTTTTTGCTGTCTGATCATGATCTGCACTTTCAGCTATTCATTTTTTGCTGTTTGATCATGATCTGCACTGTGAGCTATTCATTTTTTGCTGTCTGATCATGATCTGCACTGTTAGCTAATCATTTTTGAGCTGTCTGATCATGATCTGCACTGTTAGCTATTCATTTTTGTGCTGTCTGATCATGATCTGCACTGTAAGCTATTCATATTTTGCTGTCTGATCATGATCTGCACTGTGAGGTAATCATTTTTTGCTGTCTGATCATGATCTGCACTGTAAGCTATTCATTTTGTGCTGTCTGATCATGATCTGCACTGTTATCTTTTCATTTTTTGCTGTCTGATCTTGATCTGCACTGTAATCTAATCATTTTTGTGCTGTCTGATCATGATCTGCACTGTCAGCTATTCATTTTTGTGCTGTCTGATCATGATCTGCACTGTTAGCTATTCATATTTTGCTGTTTGATCATTATCTGCACTGTAATCTATTCATTTTTGCTGTCTGATCATGATCTACACTGTAAGTTGTTCATTTTTGTGCTGTCTGATCATGATCTGCACTGTGAGCTATTCATTTTTTGCTGTCTGATCATGATCTACACTGTGAGCTATTCATTTTTTGCTGTCTGATCATGATCTGCACTTTGAGCTATTCATTTTTTGCTGTCTGATCATGATCTGCACTATGAGCTATTCATTTTGGCGCTGTCTGATCATGATCTGCACTTTGAGCTATTCATTTTTTGCTTTCTGATCATGATCTACACTGTAAGCTATTCATTTTTGTGCTGTCTGATCATGATCTGCACTTTGAGCTATTCATTTTTTGCTTTCTGATCATGATCTGCACTGTAAGCTATTCATTTTTGTGCTGTCTGATCATGATCTGCACTGTTAGCTATTCATTTTTTGTTGTCTGATCATGATCTGCACTGTAAGATTTACATTTGTGTGCTGTCTGATCATGATCTGCACTGTAAGCTATATATTTTGTGCTGTCTGATCATGATCTGCACTGTTATCTTTTCATTTTTTGCTGTCTGATCTTGATCTGCACTGTAATCTAATCATTTTTGTGCTGTCTGATCATGATCTGCACTGTCAGCTATTCATTTTTGTGCTGTCTGATCATGATCTGCACTGTTAGCTATTCATATTTTGCTGTTTGATCATTATCTGTACTGTAATCTATTCATTTTTTGCTGTCTGATCATGATCTACACTGTAAGTTGTTCATTTTTGTGCTGTCTGATCATGATCTGCACTGTGAGCTATTCATTTTTTGCTGTCTGATCATGATCTACACTGTGAGCTATTCATTTTTTGCTGTCTGATCATGATCTGCACTTTCAGCTATTCATTTTTTGCTGTTTGATAATAATCTGCACTGTAAGTCATTCATTTTTGTGCTGTCTGATCATGATCTACACTGTGAGCTATTCATTTTTTGCTGTCTGATCATGATCTGCACTTTGAGCTATTCATTTTTTGCTGTCTGATCATGATCTGCACTGTGAGCTATTCATGTTTGCGCTGTCTGATCATGATCTGCACTTTCAGCTATTCATTTTTTGCTGTTTGATAATGATCTGCACTGTAAGTCATTCATTTTTGTGCTGTCTGATCATGATCTGCACTGTAAGCTATTCATTTTTTGCTGTCTGATCATGATCTGCACTGTAAGCTATTCATTTTTTGCTGTCTGATCATGATCTGCACTGTGAGCTATTCATTTTTTGCTGTCTGATCTTGATCTGCACTGTTAGCTATTCATTTTTTGCTGTTTGATCATTATCTGCACTGTAATCTATTCATTTTTTGCTGTCTGATCATGATCTACACTGTAAGATGTTCATTTTTGTGCTGTCTGATCATGATCTGCACTGTGAGCTATTCAGTTTTTGCTGTCTGATCATGATCTACACTGTGAGCTATTGATTTTTTGCTGTCTGATCATGATCTGCACTTTCAGCTATTCATTTCTTGCTGTTTGATTATGATCTGCACTGTAAGTCATTCATTTTTGTGCTGTCTGATTATGATCTGCACTGTAAGCTATTCATTTTTTGCTGTCTGATCATGATCTGCACTGTAAGCTATTCATTTTTTGCTGTCTGATCATGATCTGCACTGTTAGCTATTCATTTTTTGCCGGAGGTCGGGGTTCGAGCCCCACTGGAGTCGCGACCGTACTTCCTCATATAACACCAGTTCTGGTTTTTCCAGGAAGCGGACTCAAGAGTTACTCGATAAGCTACAAGCTTTCTTCATAATCGAGTTAAAATAAATTAGTATAAACTTTAAGTCTGGAATCAGGAATAAACAGTCATTATATTACTTCTGCTTGAACACAACGTTCATGCTTTCTGCGGGTCATATGTTGAACAATCTTAGTAGAATTCTACTTGGCAATGCTAAATATCTAAGTTCTAGGCCTTGATGTTTTTAAAAAAAAGTTTTCCAGAAAAGTTGAAATAAGTGACCCCCTGGGCGGGATCAATTTTAACCCGGGGGTCATATTTTGAACAATCTTGGTAAAGATCCACTACGAAATGCCACATGCCAAATATCTTAGCTCTATAACTTCCTGTTTAGAAGTTTTTCCTATTTCTTACCATAGCAACCAGAGTTCTGCATGAAATGGAATAATTTGAACAGTTTTAAGAGCGGTTCATGCAAGAAACATCCCTGCAAAGTTTCATCATCATGGGCCAAATGGTTTCAGAAAAGATGCCGTTTGAAGGAAAATGTTAACAGACGTACGACGTACGAGGTACGACAAACGGAATGCGATCCTAATAGCTAACTCTTGCACTTTGTGCAAAGTGAACTAAAACAAATCATCTGTTAATTTGAAAAGTGGTAAACGACTAACGAAACCTTCTAAAACTTTCGGTCGGCGCCATTTTTGTTTCCATTTATACATAACTTTTAATTATCAGTACACTTCGCATCAAAAATGAATTTAAACTTTAATATAATTACCCTCACTTGATTGATTTGCAATTGCCACCTTACGAAATAGTTAAATACATCGTTATAAGTAAATGTAGATTAAGAGCATGTATCCATGTAATCCAAGATTTGAAATGATGAACAAAGTCGTGACAGCGTAAAGTATAGATAACGTTCGTTTCTGGACCCGTTATATAAGGACCAATATTTAATTGTAAATTCTAACCGTGCGCCAAATTGTCTATTTGCTATGCACAAATACAAATGGCTTTACAAATTTTCTGTTCATCAGATCATGAATACATATATTTTTATAACAAAAGGTATCCTAGGGCTTTACAAACAAAATTCATATTAAATGTGCACTGGTTCACCTACAGAATGTCTGTGTATTTTGTTTCAAAACGACGCTTAATGTATCATGTCTCACTTATTTGAGATAAGTAATTTAAGCAATTTAATAGCTCGCACATTAGAACGGGCAGTCACGCACAAATTTAAACCAACTAAAACTTATCGAAATAGAAATCAAATCTCAATTGTATGTATAAAATATTCAAAAATGTTCCGAACTTAAGACTGAATTAGTGATTTAATCGTAGTCATGGATTAATTCCCTTCATAAGTTTTCGAGTTATACACTGCAAAAGAATACATAAGAAAGACAGTTACTTCTAAAATAGTAAAGCTAGAGATATGTTTGTTATGCACTGCACTTCATCCCATTTTTCTCTATCAATATATGAGGTATCAATTTTCAATATTTGTTTATTTATGTTCCACACAAGAAGACATAACAAAAGACAGAAACTTAAACAAGAGGGCCATGATGGCTCTATATCGCTCACCAGAGAACCATTGCTGCTAAGGACAACACCATTTATCCATGAATCAATTGAAAACTAAAAAATAATAATCAGTAATAACGAGGTAGAGTAAAATATTTGTTTTTAAGGTGAATTGGGTAATGCAAAATTATACGGATGTTTATTTGCATGTTTAAAAGATCAAATATTCCGTGGGAAGCATGAAATTAATGTCCCAAAAGAATTAAATCCATTGTTCAGTTAGTGCATCCCAAAGTTCTTAAACTGTCTATGACGTATATGCTAGTGCTGAAACACGTCGCTGAAACATGTCCCAACAATGTTCGTTTGAAATTAGATCATTCTGTAGATCTAGCTGACTATTCCATTCTTACTATGGTTTCATCTTCAAGGTACTGTTTAACAACACAGTGAAGCCTGGCATTGTCGGTCATTAAAAGGAAACTAAAGTCTTAGTTAGGCACAAACACACATCTAAAGAAAACCAAATCAATTTTATTGATTCAGAGACATGGCCAAATTATTCTGGGTTCAAGAAATATCAAATTGGTGATTTATATATAAATTGAATTGAAAATACCATTAAAAACAAGAACAATCACTAACTTAAAAGGTGATGAATACCCCCAGATACGGCATTGGCATTGTTATTCTACGTTTTAGTTAGCCGCTTCAGCCTATTTGGACACAATAAAGGAATATGAGCTCTGCATGGGATTGAAGCGCCAAACATTATAAAGTTAGGGTAATGTTCCTTGTGCACTGTACTTTAATCCCATTTTTCTCTATCAAGGAATGACGTATCAACTGATTCCCTTCAATAATTCGTACAAGAAAAAGTAATTAAAGGCAGAAACTCAAACAAGGTCATTATAGCTCTATATCGCTCACCAGAGAAACATTGCTGCAAAGGGCAGCACTATTTGGCTATGATAGAACGATATACGCAGATAACATCATTATTATTGCACTAAATGTAAAGAACTTGGTACATAATGTAATAAAAAACAACATAAACATATTTTCTTGCTTATTTTCGTTTTGAATGGTAATATCATTTTTAAGTTCCGTTGCTTTTGTCAGTCAGTTTATAAAGGATTTATACTAGATGAAAATATAGTATTCTGAGCAATCTAAGAACATTGTTGCACGTTCACTCCTCTATAGTATCTTTTTTATGCATCAGGTAGAAGCTATTTGTAATCATGCCATTAAAAGTATTCATACAAACGAAATTTTGAAATACTGTTCTCATGTTTTCTTTTATTTCTTTTTCTCTTTATATATGAATTTGCTTTAAAACTGTTTGAAGTCAGCAACTAGCTAAATTAAAACAAACTCATACGGCAGAAAAAGTGTCAAGCGCTATATCAGCCGACAATCGATAAGTATTGGGGATTAGAAGTTAACGGAAACAACTACGGTTCGGTAGAATCCGTAAATAACGGACAGGGTCATAAATCATCGATTATCGATTGTACTTGAATATTGCCTAAGGGAGATATTGAACTTGACGTGTTATTGGATAATCTTCTGCTTAAATTCTACCATTTCTACCAGACATTCAACATTATCATTCACATTACTCGCAATTGATAGTAATAATGATAATAAAAATAGAAATAATAATAATAATAATGATTTAACTAGAGAGCACTTCTTCATTACAGTCACATGTTCAGTCATTAATGAATCTAATGTAAAATAACGGATGTTGAAAATATAATTCATTGTAAGTAATTGTTGACAACAGTCACAGATAAATCCAAAAGCTACAACATTCGTGAAGTTTGACTTAATAATGGGAATAAATCTAGTGTGCACTTGATTTTTCTTATTTGGCTGATCCCTTTACACGTGCGCAATGTTTGCTCGTGAGAATTGTTGAAAATTGTAGACCTGCAATTTTCAAGTACAGACGCACACGGGAAATATGTTGCAAAAGCATGGTGTGCTTTTAAAACGTATCCGCGTTAAATAGTACGTCGACTTATATTTCCCAATTAGTTATTTTTGATCTGATAAAATCTGACATATGATTTCTGTAAGTTTTTTTAAGTTGAGAAATAGCACAGTTTCCTTTTCAGAATATCAATAGATTTTACATCTCTAGTAAACGCTTGATGTTGAATGTCGTAAAAAGAATGTGGTTTTTCAGTTTCAAACCATATGGTCAAATATAGTTTTCCTTCAAAATTACAGCTGGGTTGTAACACAGTGCTTGAAATTATAATTAACATTTTAGAAGAAATATTAAAGGATTTAATGTGGAAAAAAACTTTTCCATTTCTGCAGTAGAATAATACCTGTTAAATTTTACAGATGGTGTCATTTAATACTCTGCACACCCTTCTCTTTTTGTTAATGTCTCGTAATAATAAGTTTATTTCTTCGGGGTGAAATGAAAGACAAAAGATTCAGGCGAGGGATAAGACAACCTGCTTTTTCTATGTCGACACCTATAAAATGACACTAATTCCAGCGGAGCGAATGCTTGCCTTTCACTCGCGACAAAATAAATGTGAAACAAAATAAAATATCCCCTGCAAGTGCTTCGAAATAAAAATGCATGCGTAGTGAATCTTTTATGCGTTGCAAATTAACATCAAAAGCTAAATAATATTATTGATAATTATACTGAAAATTTCATGGATCTTCGCTATAAAGACGATATCATGTATATCCGGTTTCAATGAAAGGTTTTGCCTTTTAATGAACAAAAAACTGAAGATTCTAACCCAGTTTGTATTTAATGAAAAACAAAACCCAATATACAACGTTTTAAAGATCATGATAAATGTTACGTAATGTCCGGCCATAAAACTTATCGATGGCCTGAAGCAGTTAGATCAATCATTCGGAAGTGTTCGGCCAGCATTACGGAAGCAACCGAGCTCCGATCGTAAAAATAAGATTATATACCTGTTAAACAAAACCTTCAAAAAAGACCATTCTCTTTTTTCTTTATTTTTATATAAAATATATCACTTAAATGAAGAATGATTGTTTTATTCAATCCCGTTTGTGATTCTAAAATAAGTGTTATAGTTTTCGAACAAATTGAAGATAAACTGCAAAATGTTCACTTAAAATTGTCACATTTTGGGCGTTTTACTATGTTTTATATAGTAAAACGACGGGTAGAGTTTTTAAGTTAAAAAAAGACCAAACAAATAAAGTCTCAGAAAAATAAAAAGATATTCATTAAAAAGGGGAAATGTTATATTTTATGATCCCGTTTGTGATTTTAAAATAACTTTATTAGTTAAAATGTTAACGACAGCGCTCCTATATAAACCTATAGTAAATTTGTGGCGTGTATTGGCCCTGGCTGTGACACTTTTTCTGCCACATGTTTATGTCGGTGTAAATGTACGAAAATACCTACAATGTATTTTGGCTAGTTGTTGAATGCGCAATTTCATTAACGTTCATAACTTAATTGTATAGAAACGAGGAAAGTGAACGGTGAATATGTTTATTATATACCTATAAATATTCTGTCAAAAATACAGTCTTCATTTAACCATCAAATATGGCCGACAGAAAAAAATCTGTATTGTCTGTATGTGCAATACGCACAGTGCGGCATTATTTGTAAGAGTACATTCAGTTGGCCCTTAAATACATATGATGTTAATAACGTCACTTTTGACTGGGTCGTAACAACTTGTTCATACGATGACGTCAATAAAATGACGTTGCAAACTACGTATATTTATCGCTAAAAAGAGTTTTTTTTTCAATTTGTGATTTGACTGTCATTTTAATTTAGTTTATTTGCGCAGACAATTATAAAAGTGTTATTAGTATAGTAATGTGATCCATAATCGTCGAGAACGGATCATACTCGTTCTACGCACTCGTGAGATTCGAAGCACGACTAGGCATCCTGGATCACGTTACTATACTAATAACCCTTTAGTTTATATCCACCTAGATTTATATGACCCGAGCCGCTAGGAAAGGGTAATATTATATTGAGGCGGGTAATATATATCCATATGCCACGTAAAAAACAGATTACAATTTATACCCTCCGCTTTCATACATTTTGAAGGATTCGGTTCATTTTACGCATTCGTATGATCCGGCGCACGACTCGAGCAAATCCGGCAAATCTAACATGCTGGATCACGTTACTATACTAATAAATCGTAAGGTGTTGAATATAAACCGACAACTTTGTGATTCCGCTTCATAAAACATCCATCTGTACAGCAAAATTAAAATGAGTGTTACTTTTTGCATGTCTATCAAATATCAATAATGGCCGTAAAATAGTGTACGATAAAAGATATATTTTAATGTAATCATACCTTTTCCAGTCCGTTATCCTGACAGAAATGATCATTACAAAATATACGCTTTGAATAGATTATTGTAAACTTTATATCTACCCCGTGAGATATCACTATGCATTTAACAGAGTGAACAATGTAAGTTATTGACATAATATAAAGAGTTGTTTGAAAAATATGCATTCAAATGATAATTATACTACACTGTTCTTATTCTGTCCTTGGCACGAAGTTGTATATCGCCTATGCACAAATACAATTGGCTTAAATAATTATCTGTTATTAGATCATAAAAACATGTAATTTCGTAAAGAAAGGCATTCAGGTGTTCTTCAAACCAAAGAAAAATGTCATAATATAAAATGTACCGCTTCACAGCCAAACTGTCTGTTTATTTAGTTTCGGATTTACGCTTAATGTATTATGTCTTCCTAAAGAATTTGGATAAGACACTTATTTGTCTTCGATTATGTTTCACTGTTTGTCATTAAAAAACTGGTTCCGAATAATAACTGTTTGCTTCAGGATAATCATAAACAATAGGCTTTATTGGTCATGACAATTAGATTGCAATTTTGATTTTAGGACACAGTGTAAAGCGACTTTTTGTTGCAAAACAGTTTCCGATTAATAACTGAATAACGGTTGAGTATAGGAGATTTTCAAACTCACTAGGTAGGTCCAGGTCGTAGTTATCTTAAAAGAATATTGGCTTCCTATTAATAAAAAAAAAATAGTCCAAAATACTCAAACATTGTTGACATATTAATTATGACTAAAGATGAATTCCATACATTTTGTCCGTAGGCTCAAGGTTGGTGTTTTGGGAATGTTTGGAATTCAAAGTATTGACAGAAATACCTATTGAAGGTTGCAAAGCAAATTTAGTAAAATCTGGGTGCGCTTTAGGCAAATTTAAAAGCTTGCACATTAGAACGGGCGCATATTTCAGTCTACGTGTAATATTGATTTAAGATAAATTATATACGCAAATTTCAAGTAATTGTACACAATTTTATCATAAACAACATATATTTTTCTCATATTTCGGATATTTCTTTTGCATTTTACCGCGCACAACCCTATTCAATAAAATTATCATCATCAAACTAAGCTTTTTGACTGGATTGTCCAAAATCAAATGTTATGCATTGTAAATGTGAAGTCAAATCAATTTATTTTTGTGTCTGTGCAATATTTCCACTCTTCAAAATATCGAAAGACAAAACAATGGAAGACTGCGAAATTTCGGTCGCTTCTTTATACGCTGATTATGTCACGTACAAAAAGTTAAACCAACTAAAACTTGCATTAAATTTCATCAAAATAAAAATCAAACGACTGATCTAGCGGTCAAATCGTAGTCAGGTAGTTCAAATATGTAAACACTCGTAGATGCTACATGTACTCTGTGGAATGTCAAATTATTGGGGGGCCGCAGTAGCGGCCCGCTATATTTAATACGTGGTGAGTAAAAGATGCATGGAGACTTAAACACTAGATCGAATATATGCGTCTATCTTCATTGAAAAATTGAGGTAATTCTGAGATGAAAACTGTGGACACAGTCATTTTTTTTTTGGAAAAGCAGGAGTTGTCGTTCGTTTCATAGAGGGCGCGATCTACGCCGAGAAAAGCGCTTTTCACGTTTCAGACGCAATCTACGCTGAGAAAAATGGAAATATGATTGCTTTTTCCACTTATACAGCTTTTGACATTATAGAAACGAAGTGCAGTCGACTGAATATTCTTTGATTGCTTTTTTAAATATATATGATATCATTTTAGCTCATTTTTCCCATAAAGTAGTTGACTGCTACCGTGGTGTAATTAGAAGAGACGTTAGCACTCATGCTTTCTTATAAGTGTACTTTTACGAATCCACGAGTTCGAATCCCACCGACACCCATTTTTTAAAAACTTTTTTTCTGCTGTTTTAATCATCATTTTTAGCCTTTAAACCATTTAAGAATATTTTACGGCAAATAATCATAAATATCTTCATTTATGTCAAATTTATACGGATAATGGTAATGAAAAATTGAGACGTACCAGGAACGGTATATAGGGCATTCTTGGGCAAACTGTATAAATATTATTTGATAATAGTAAATGTTTGATACTTGAGGTCAGTTAGTAGCTGTGATGTCGTGTCAATTTGCTTGTTCAACCAGAATTGGTTTCCTCGAGTTCGTTTGGGGCCATGCCTCAATATCAACCATCACCACCAATTTCCAAAATACGTATCACATTGTGTCTTGTTTTAACTTTATAAAGGGAAAGTAATAGCTGCCGGAGTTCGTCAAATGCCCGAGGCTGTTACCTTTACTTACATCTGCGTGTGTAAAGTTGGCAATAAAAAACAGTAGATGACAGTAACAAAATCGTTAAGTTGGCAGTAGAAGTAGCTGGTATTAGCAGAAGCAAAAATGCGAAGTTGGAAGTAGCAGTAGATGGTTGAAGCCGTAGCAAAATTATGTGTTAGCAGTAGCAGGCAATAGCAAATTGGAATCGGCAGTAGCAGTAGATGGAAGGAACAGTAGCAAAATAAGTAGGTATATTACAGCTTTATCGTTGGTACCGGTTTCCCATATGACCAACACCCCAGAAGAAGCTTGTTATTTTAGGTTTCGGGGGATAGTTTAAGATACAGAAAGCGTTCCAATTCCATAGAAACCCCTGGTTCTTATACATGCCAGGTGTATAGCACCCATACATTGGACCTCGGTTTTTAAGTATCGACCGAAATACTGTTAGTAACTTTAGTTGGTCAGCCCCAGGAATCGAACCCGCAACCCCGATTACAAGTTTCGTGCTCTACCGATTGTGCTAACATGGCTGACTCGTAGCAAAATAACTAGTGGCCGCCAGTAGCAGTAGTAAAATCGTGAAGTTGGCAGTACAAATGTAGCAGTAGGTGGTACAATTTAGTACATGTAGTAGGAGCAGGTTTGCAGCATTTATGCCTTATTTTTGACGTTGATAATAACTGCATTGATATATCACCTTAAATATTATATATGAACACTCCTTGTAGATATTGGTTTAAACTTAGAGAATTATCAAGTTTATTTAAGAAATTCTGCTAACAAATTAGCTGGTAGATGGTGTATCAATATATTGGCTATTTAATCGTGTTTTATGCAGCAAATGAACCGTTTGTGGATTAGGGAAGGGTCCATTATATTAAAAAGAAAATTAGATAAATTCAAAAACAGGCACTCTAGGTTGTCTGCTTTTAGAACTTGGCCAATACAATATGCCCAATTACATACTGACAAGAAACGGCTATTATTATATACATTGTTTAAAATAAAAACATTAGAGCTATCAATAAAGGTTATGAATGCCCTCATATACCTCATTGATTGTTCAAGCATAGCAATTGCCCTAGCATAGCATAGCTAAAACTTTTTGCACTTATGTTGCATTCCATTGAATTTCAGTCAGTGACTGCTGAGAAATAGTGTGACCAAAAACCTTTCGATGTTCACTACATTTCTGTATATGTAAGAACAATTCAGAGGTGCAATAATTCCACGAAATATATCGAAGTGGCACATGCTCACAATTGGAGCAAGTAAGCAACTTTGGATCCTTTTATGCTCTTAATGGGACAAACCCTACATCTAGCCGATTATATTTTCGAAAAATAGATTATGTTTTCAATGAACGTAAAATGATAAATAAATATAATTTCAAAGAAGAACATGTGGCAAAAACGCCTCATTTTACTACAATAAATAAATACAGAGGCCTTCTGTTACAAATCGCATCCACCCATAAATTGTACAACAACAACTATACATAGATTATCTAATAGTGTACGGCACTGCAGCAATTACTTTAAACCGCTGATTTAATCATGCATAGCTGAAACATTTAGGTTAAGCTAAAATACTTCAAAATATTTTATAATTTATGTTTTGGAGGTTATTTAGTTTGACATAAGTTATAGGGTATGTCCCTATATGCAATTTCAAACATCGTAGTATAAAATAATAAACTTAGAATCATGTGTTTGTGCACTGCTTTTCATCTCGTTGTCCTTATTAATGCTGAAGTATCCATTGATTCCCTTCATTAGTTTTCGAGCTATACACCGCAAAAGAAAACGTGAGGTCAGTAACTTCAAAAACAAGAGGGCGATGATTGCCCTATATCGCTCACCTAAATACAAGTGCACTTGCCTGATGGGTATGTTCAATTTTGACCTAAGAGGCATGATTTGAACAAAGTAGGTGGAAGACCACAAGACAATGTTAGATACCAAATAGGTTTACCTAAATACGTCTTTGTAAAACAAGTGACCTCCTGGGCGGGGCTAATATTGACCCTAGGGGTATGTTTGAACAAACTTTAAAGATGTCTACTACACAGTGTTACATGCTAAATATCTAAGCTCTAGGCCCTTTGGTTTCAGAGAAGAAGATGTTTAAAATTTTTCCTGTATAAGCCTCCAGTTAATTAAAACTAACAATTTGGATACTGGTGCTTCATTTTTAGATTTACATCTCTCTATTTATAACAATATTATACATACCAAAATTTATGACAAGAGGGATGATTTTAATTTTAGTATTGTAAATTTCCCCCATTTGGATGGGGATGTACCTCATGCTACATCTTATGGGGTATACATTTCTCAGTTAATTCGGTTTGCCAGAGCGTGTAGTTATGTTGAGGATTTCAATGAACGTAATCAATATATTACAAATAAACTTCTTCAACAGGGCTACCGTTATTACAAATTGCGTAAATATTTTGCTAAATTTTACTATCGTAATTCTGATTTGGTTTTGAAATTCAATAGTAATCTAAAGACTCTTCTGCGAGAAGGTATTTCAAAACCCGATTTTTATGGGGATGTGGTTTACAAACTTCGTAAGATTTTGGGTCATGGCAATTTTCCAACTGTATTTGCTAAAATTATAAAACGTTTTGTTAAAAGAGGTTACGACCCAACTGTTTTGAGACACACCGCATGTTTGGTGTTCAACCCGTTTACAGTTGGACGCTATGCTTCCCTCTTTGATTGTGTCTGACGGAAGAGGGGGAGGACTCTGTGATGGGCACGAAAACTGTTTTGATTTCTGTCCTCTGGCCTGTTTCGTCGGGCCCTTAAAGGTGTTTCTCTTGGTGCTCTGCCTTCTGCAAAGGCATTGAGTACATACGTTTTTTGGTTCTCAAGGTTTGCTTTTTATATATTTATACACGAGCATTTTTGTGTTTTACATACCATGCCTTTTGTTTCCATTGCGTGTGTTAGAGATTCACCTAGCAGGGATTACTTTTATTTACACTGTCCTGTGACTTTGGAACATGGTGGGGGTAAGAGTGAGGTTGGGTGCGCACCATAAACCGGTTTAAGCTCCCCAGTGGTGTTTTTGCCACTGACCGTTCCAAGGCGGTGCCCCACTGTGTTCCTTTAATTGTTCGTTTTGTCCTCGTGTGTTTGCTTTGTATGCTAGTGTGTGTTGGTAGTGTATATGTGTGTGTGTGTACATGATTGTGTGTGTGTGTCGTGTGTGTGTGCGCGTGTGTGTGTGTGTGTGTGTGTTGGTGGTGTGCACTTCTGGGTGCTGTGGGGTTCGTTTTGGGGAGGCTGCGTTTTTGGTACGTGCCATTCCCTGTTTGATATTATTTTTGTTTTTTTGTAAAATCAAGTGACCCCCGTGCGAGGTAAATTTTGACCTGGGGTCATAATTTGAACAATCTTGGTACAGGTCCATTAGGCATTTCTACATGCCAAATATCTAATCTTTAGGTCTTGTGATTTCAAGGAAGATTTTTTAAAGTTTTTCCTATTTGTTGCCATAGCAACGAGAGTTCTGCATGGAATGATATTCTTTGAATAACTTTGATAGAACTTCATGCAATGTACATCACTGCAAATTTCATCAACATGGGCCCAGTGGTGTCAGACGAGATTTTGTCAGTTATACAGTATTCCAATTCCATGTATTATTTCCCTCTGTATTACACCGAAAGTCAAGAATGGAGGATAAGCTTAGTCCAGATAGATTCTAGCAAATTAGTCATTCAGTGACACTCAGTCATCTTTGTGGGACGTGCTCATAATTAGTATTCCGGCAACTTAAACCTGGAGACATTTTGGATGACACTTACTAAAAAACGTAGCTATAACAGTTTCAACATTTTATCTAAAATCTTTCCCAGACCCCAGAAAAATCGCCGAATAACCAACAGAAAAGTAAGAAGAAAACTTTCTTTTGCAAACAAAGCTATTTTACATGTACTTGACAAATACAAAGTGTTACATGTATTGTAGCTTAATTCCAAACTTTTTTATTCAGTGCCAAACATTCACAAACTCAGAAAAAAAAACAGAAATCAAAAGACTGTATCAAAAAAACCTGAAGAAACACGTCTGTTAATCATCTATACATGTAGTTTCCGATATGAAATATATCATCGTTGATGGTCGTGGATTGGTACCGAATCAGGTTTAAAACGGCTAATTATCAAAAAAAGTTAAAATTGTACATAATTCATAAATAGTAATAGTTTCACTACTGAAGATGTATGCAAATACTGGTTTTTCCAGGAAGCGGACTCGTGAGTGACTCGATAAGCTACAAGCTTTCTTCATAATCGAGCTAAAATAAATTAGTATAAAGTAAATGTAGAAATATATAAAATAGGGCATTATATATATCTGTTTATTCTTTGCAAATAACATGGAAGTATTCTTTAAAATGTTTTGATTTAGTTCAGGTGTGTATTCCAATCAAATACGTCGCCTCAAAGATTTTAACTGAGTTATATTCAAGAAAATAGTTACAGGGTCAAGGAAATACATTAACAAATACGTAACAAATACAAAGGGGTGTGGGTACGCAACATTACACTGAAGGACTTTCAAGATTTTAGTTTCATGTTTGAAGGATCTAATTTTGTGTATGTTCTCCACGTGCAAAATAAGTGTATAACAATCCGTGGGTGATAAGAAATCAATGTTTTTAAAGGGACATACCCTATAACCCTAACTATGGTTTTACCTTGAAGGTACCGAGTCACAACACGATAACGATGTGGCCCATCATTGTCGTCCATTACATGAAAAAGTAAATCACTACAAACGGTACCATGTACGTCATTACAAACTGGTGTAAGAATCCAACTCTACACATTACAGCAGTCAAATATGCTTCTTCTATAATAAGAACATAATTTCTAAATTCTTTCTCATCTCCAATGGAGACAACGTCATCATTATTTTTCAGGTACAAAACTAAATCCTTGATCCATAATTGTAAAAGGGATCTTACAGACACAGACTTTATCAACAGACATCTCTTGAGCACTTAAGGTAACTTGTCCAAAACAAAATGGCCACCAGTGAAAACATGATGCTATTACTAAAATGTAGTCTGTGTATTATGTCAAAAGACCACCAGACTACATTTTAGTGATATCATCATGTTTTCACTTGTGGCCATTTTGTTTTGGGGCAAGTTACCTTAAAACAGATAAATTATTACATACAATATCCCATGACAGTAGAAAATGGTGTGGAGTACTTGTAGGTACTACATGTATTGTTGATACGTGACCAATAATATTTATAAGATCTTTAGTGCGAAATACAGAAAAAGTCTGAAAGTAATCAAGTCTTTCAAACTAGACTTATAGGAGAAACTTTTTTGTATATATCATTGTCTACTAGTCCTCTACCAAATTTGTAGAAAAAGTTGACGTGGGATTTAAAGTGTGCCACGCTCAGTTGGTCCATTTGGACAAAGAGCATTGTGCAGTGGCTCTTATCAAAGTTTGTTCAAATTAAAAGCCTGGCGTTAACACTTGTCTCGCCTGGGGTGTTTTTTGTAATAAACGTTCAACAACTTTTTCTTCCTCAATTTTGAATCTCAGTAGTAAGATTGTTTTTAAATGTTATAAATCTGCATCAGAAAGATGCAGGAGCCTTGCCACATATGGGTTTATGCTTTGAAGTACGAATGTATCAAACTAAAGAGGAATTATTATACACTTTATTGTAACCTAAAATTTCCAGTTATAAAAAGTAGAGGAAACAATTCGATTACCCCCAATTTGTCGGGACCATTCCCTAAAATGGTAAAAAACCGCTGATATTTGAGTCAAGAGTGAATTGATAGTGGGTATGGATCACCTTTAGTGATAACTTTAGTCAAAAGTACATCTCATAAAATGCAAAACATTATTAATTCAATATTACTTTAAAACCAAAATAGCATAGATGAAAATAAAGATATTGCGAGAGTTATAATGCAGTAGTTATGGACGAATGGCAGATATGTAAGTCAGATCCGTCAGCGTAACGAGAGTGGTTTTACTTTGTTCATTCATTCTTGTTTAATTGAGCGAAAACAAAAGGCGCTGATGTTACAAACAAATGTTTTTAATTGTAATTATCTAAATGGGATAATAAGAGCAAAATTGAAATTTCCAATGATTAAAACATTCAAATAAGTACTCTATCGTGAATACTAACAAAGCGAGATATAATTATGCAAAACTTCAATTCTTCAACTTTGCCATCAAAGAAAAAATTACAGTAATATCCTTTGAGATAGATGTCTGTCAACATTTTGCTTCAAACGACATCTCCTCTGAAACTACTGGGCCAATGTTGATGAAACTTGGCAGGGATGTTCCTTGCATGAAGCTCTTCCAAAATTGTTAAAAAAATGTCAATTCCATTCTTCTTCTCTGAAACCACAAGGCCTAGAGCTTGAATATTTGGCATGTAACATTGTCTAGTAGACCTCTACCAAGATTGTTCAAATTATGAGCCCTGGGTAAAACATGATCACGTCCGGGAGGTCACTTAGTTTTACAAAGGCTTATATAGGAAAGACATAAAATTCTTCTCTGAAACCAAAGAGCCTAGAGCTAAGATATTTAGCATGTAGCATTGCCTAGAAGACTTCTTCAAAGTTTGTTCAAATTATGCCCCTTGGGTCAATATAGGCCCCGCTCAGGGGGTCATTTGTTTTACAAAGATATATATAGGAAAACCTTTAAAAATCTTCCCCTCAAAAGCCACAAGGTTTAGAGGCTAGATATTTAGTGTGTTACAGTGTCTAGCACACGTCTTCAAAGTGGGTTCAAATCATACCCCAAGGTCAAACTTTACCCTGCCCAGGGGTCGTTTTGTATAGAAAAAACCTTAAAAATCTGCTTATCTACAACTACATGGACTAGAGTTGTGATATTTGGTATGTAACACAGACTACTTTGTTCAAATCAAGTCTCTGGGGTAAAAATTGACCACACCCACCAGGCAAGTGCACTTGTTCTCAAATGAGCGATATAGGGCCATCATGGCCCTCTTGTCTATTTTCTGAACAATTCACTTAAGGAAAGAAAAACTATTCGTTACTTAAATGTGTGTAATCAAAAATATAAAAAAGATGGCTAAAATTGAATGAAATTAAGGAAATAAATACAGAAACTTGTCAAGCAATACGATACTCAGCATATGACAAAATGTACGACGATGAAAAGTACAGAATATGTTTCATGATTATTCCGTTCAGGGACAAGTGGTATAAAACATCACTAGAGTCAATATTTGATTACAAAATATACGAAAAGCATAGTGACCATACTTTTTATTTTTTAATGCGGTCGCCTGCGGGCGAACACCTTAATAATCAAAGCACTGAAAGTGCTGAAACAAGGAGCTCACTGCAAAATTGAGCACTAAGGTTATTTTTCTTACAGACAAAGAGTGATCCGTTGAGGCAATATTTCGCTTACAGTACTTGATATTTGTTACAATCCGTTTATTTTAATCACATACCTACAAATCATTAATAACACATCGTGTTGCTGTTGCTTTGAATAACTTCAAGATCCCTCTAGGTAAAACATAGTTATGCTTGAGACTTTTTGACGAAGTAAAATGCAACTTGCTTAAAAATTGTAAATAGCCAGCGTTATTTATGACACATCTTTCAGGAATACGTTACACGACCTACTCAGTACTTTACATGAATTCCGCTATTATTTCACGGAATTGAAAGTTGGTGCATTTATGCTTCTGTAAGGGACATATGCTTACATCATAAAACATATAATACAGGTCATTTTTTCATAATGATGTCCGGTCAGATCCGCCTCCGTGGTCGAGTGGTTAAAGTCGCTAACTTCAAATCACTGTTACCTCCGACCATGTCTCTTTACGTAAGGAAGTTGACAGTGTCTTGCGGCGATTCGGAGCCTAGTACTGGTTCTTTCTAGGAAGATGTTACGTAATCTGTCCGCCTATTAAACTGACCAAATACGGTTGAAGTGGACGTTATTAACTCCTACAAAATCCATGTCCGGTCAGAAATCATAAAGAGAGCAAATGCAGCATTTTTGTCTTTAGTGTACGTCATGGCAACTAAATGTTCAGTGTCAAACACTGTTTGTTAACAATAAAGGTATACATTTGTTATAAAATTTATATTTCATCTCATTCGTATGGACACTTTCGATAGCCATTTATATGTAAACAGATGTCTAAACTTATGTATGGCGCAAACACACCACCTAATTTGAAAAAAAATGTAGTAACTTCATTTTATTTACTCGCCGAATCGTCCTTTAAGAAGAAATGTCTACTTCGTACATGCAGTCAAACATTGCGTCTCAAATATATTTAGAAAACCGGGATATGGGATCAAGATATAAGGATAGTTTCACTTTGGTTATGGAAAATCGACATTGTCTCAAACCTATTAACAAGAGAGCGGTAGTGTAGAGGTTAGGGTGTCGGCCGCTCATCCTGGAGGTTGCGGGTTCGAACCTCACTGGGGTCACAACCTTACTTCCTCATTGGACACTAGTACTGGTTTTTCCAGGAAGCGGACTCGAGAGTGAAACGTTAGCGTGAAATGATCTATATCATGTAAAGTCTGTGATACATTTATGTGTAAGTGAAAGTACATGCTAAATTCCAGTTGCGAACAAGAGTTTAGCTATTGGTTATATAGAAAAATTATATATTTGGTAAATAAATTGTCATATATAATTTCTAATTTAGTTCTGATCGTGGTCAAGGGGTCGGCAATGATCTGTCTGACGAGATGTTGACCTTGTAAACCCTCTAATAAACAAACAACTTGTCGTGTTCAGAAATTTGTTTGTATTGCATTGGTGCAGGCGGCACTTTCGCGCCTACTTCAAAAAGTCTTCTCAACAATTTTATGAGAGGTTTGATATGCATTAAATGATTCTGCTTGGTAGTTTATTTATACCAGAGATACGTATGTTAGATATACCCGGAGTACGAACCTCGGGGTTGTAGCCACCCTGTCAGTTGACCTTGTCCTGAGAGTAAATATATAACACCGTCCCAGTTCATCTTTGGCTACACTTGCATTATTCTGAGCCGAACTCGAGTGTTGTAGTCACTACACACACACCGGGTCAACTTGGGATGGAGCTATTCTCCCATATTAAGGTAGTTGGACCCTAATAGGCACCAATTCAAATCATGATAGGCTTAATATTTTCTTAATCTGTATCATTTCCAGGATTTAAAAACAAATTTTAAAACAAATTTACCGTGAAATAATTAAGTTATAGGAATTTTAATAACCCTACCCCCATTTTGGAATTATTTATAAAATGAAATCAGGCAAGAGATAAGAAAATGCATGTATTTCATTTATTATTCAATAATTTGGTACAAATTTGGTATTATTCAATAATTTGGTACAAATTTGGTATCAGAGTAACAAGAACTATATTTTCTTTCAGAGATTATACACCATGTACCATATTATCAACAAGTTTTATAAAACTTTTATCAATAATCAGATAGTATTAAATGTTCACGTAATATTTTACCATGTTAAATTTTGAATATCAAACTTTTTAAGAAAACTCAAAATTTTCTAATAATGGGGCACGACTGTTTGTATATTCATAATTATCTATAACATTTTGGTAACAGCATGCCAAACATTCACAATGTTTTACCATTTATATTTAAAATAATTAGAGTTTGAAATTTCCAATCAGCGATTTTAGCCGGGCCTGCAAGTAATAAAATCTTCAAATATGCTAATACTTATGTGTAAAAAATATTTTATTTCTTTTTATTGCAAACAATGTAAAAATAAGTAAAACAAGAGCGGTCAGTAGGACAGCGCGCTCGACTTTTTTAGTGCTTGCCAATAAAACAAAACTTTGACAGTTAAGGGCACACAAGACTTTAACTACTTTAACTAGGAATTTCTAAGTACAAATCAAGAAACATTTTCACAGAGTTATCTTCTCTTGCTTACAGACAGGATTGTGAACACGGGTGCAAAGTTTCAAAGCAATTTCTCAATGGACTTTGAAAATATTTGGGGTGGCACGCCAACTTAAACATAAATTCTAAGTCCAAAAGGGGGCATAATTATGTCACAATGCTTGATAGAGTTACCTCCTCTTGTGTAGAGATTGGGGACATGATGGTGAACAAGTATGCAAAGTTTCAAGGCCATATGTCAATGCACTTTGAAAATATTTGAGGTGGTACGCAAACTTAAACATAAATTCTAAGTCGAAAAAGGGGCATCATTCTGTCAAAATGCTTGATAGAGTTACCTCCTCCTTTGTACAGGTTGGGGTCATGATGGTGAACAAGTGTGCCAAGTTTCAAAGCAATATCTCAATTGACTTTGAAAATATTTGGGGTGGTACGCAAACTTCAACATTGGTGTGACGCTCACGCCGACGCCGGGGCGAGTAGGATAGCTCCCCTTTTCATAGAAAAGTCGAGCTAAAAATGCAAAATAATGAAAACAAAGAGGAAAAAGTTAAATTTTTTTATAGTTCCGGCTTGATTCGAACCTACGCCCGGAAAACCTTAAAAGATCTATAGTCCTGTGCTTAACAACCTAGGCTTGTGCATTAAAATTGAAGAGTTTCAAGTGGAGGTTTTTATTAGGAGTCCACTACCTTAAAGGTTTACAAACCAGAACGGCTACAATGTAGTGCCTTTTCGTGATGATAATCACGGTGGGGAATCACGTGATCAAAATAATCTGTAAATAAAAGTAATTCTATGAAAATGTTAAAAAAATAATGACAGTTGTAATGAAATGTAGCCTATCTTATGGCAACAATAATGTATTCTACAATTACATAGGTCTCAATCATAGTCTCCCTCCGATTGTAATAAACACTTCAGTACACTGAACTAATTTAGTTTTAAAGTGTTCAGCACATTCAGAATTATTGTTACTGAGACCATAGTAGTTCTAGAATACGTTAATGTGGTCATAAGATAGTCTACTTTTTATAATCACAGCTGAACAGCTTTCATTATTTTGTAACATTTTTCATATATTCACTTTTGTTTAGAGATTATTTTGACCATGTGATTCCCCACCGTGATAATGCTGAATGAACAACTACAAGTATTTTGTTTACTCAGATTGGCAGATCATCCTTAATATATAAAAATGAATTTATGTATAAACAGTGATAAACTGTTTCAACTTTTTAACCTTACAATACTGATATATAGATAATGTATCTTTTAATATTTTACATAAATTAAAAAAAAGAAAACACATGTTTAGAAACATCTTCTGTATGTATTTTAAATGATTATCATCTTTAATTTGAATTAATTAAAAGCCAGATGCACGACTTGACAGACTACTTAACACAGGACTAGAACTATATTAAGTTTGGAGATATCCGTAATAACACGGACGAAAGAAATTATAATTTACACTTCCTCCACGCACTCTTATAAATACACACGCATACTGGTTTATATTACAATACGGGGTATATATTTGTGTGACATCATTGAGAGGTACCCCATTTATAATTGAGATAATGAATTGAAAATTTTGACAAGATATCCCATACACACCTAGAATATGTAAATCACTTGAAATCATTACAATAACAAAGATTTGTAGTCTTGTATCTTTTACAAACATGATGAGGTATGCATAACAATGAGAACATGTCTAAATACGGTCAGCTCACACACTGGCACATAGGTGTATACTTAGGTATGCATTTTAATTAGGTGCAAAAGTTCCGAGGTACACCTTACCAACTATAACACTCATTGAAGAAAACAAGAGCTGTCACTATTAAGTGACAAATGCCCCCCGAAAATTGCTCTGACTCTAACATTAGTTATTAAAGTACTTATTTACATAATTTTGTCAAAATGTATGTCACATTTATGGGGCTTGATCGTAAGACCTTGTGTGATGACCCAAAAGACTTGTGTGAAATTCACATTAATACCTTCATTGGGTTTGGAGATGCCATATTGCATGCAAAATCTTAAAGTAGATTTTCTAAGTACAATAAGTGGCATGATTTGGTGAAAATACATGAAAGAGTTATGGGCCTTAATGGTATGATATTGTTTGATGACCCAAAAAACTTGTGTGAAGTTTCAAAGCAGGACCTTCATTGGTTTTGGAGATGCAAACTTGCATGCAAAAACTTAACATATATTATCTAGGTACAAAAAGGGACAAATTTTGGTCAGAGTTTTGGTGCATTGATGGTATGAGAATGCAAGTTCAGTGAGATCTATTTTGTATTTAACCAGATAGTGTTCTTAAGCTGACGACGGAAACAATATGTTGCTTTGGGCAGGTTTATCCGGTTGTGACCTCTTACAATCAATGTTCACTTTAGCAGGCCAACCAATTTGATTCATCAGAAACCTTGTTATGTTTTAACTCTATTTCTAATATCCTTCCTATATATATATATATATAGTCAGATGGTAACAATTCATTTTCAACTATCTTGCAGCTCAAGAACTGACACTATCAGAACGAACTCCACTGGAATTTGAACCTTTGACTTCCTGAAGCCTTCACCATTAGGCAAATGTAAATAAATAATAGTAATAAACAAAAGTCGTGTTTTCTTGCAACAATTTTATTGGTCAAATAAAGCAAAAAACTAAATTATCAAGAAAATTCCTTCTAACGGAATATATAGAAACCTGCTGAGTTAGCTACTACACACCGGAAGGAACATATCATTTTATTGACAAATTAGCAAACTTAACTGTCAAGAAACATCCCACTAAGTGATCTTGATTCCAACTGTTGAATGACTTATCAAAAGTGAGCCAAACAACGTCAAAAGTTATATTTAAATAATGTTTAGTTTAATTGAATAATGTTTTGGATTAAATTTCTGAACATTTTGTCAGACATACAGTATATATATATACCCAAGATCAATAAATTCAATTATAAAATAAATATCATGCGTGAGACTGACTTACTTCATAAAAATGATCATTTTTGTAATTATCATGTAAATGAAATATTGAATGAAATACACTGTTTACACGTGATTAGGGATTCAGTCAAACCCAAACAAGAGTGTCAAACTGTCACAAAATACATCCGTCAAATGGTAGGCTAACATAAAAACAGTGGTTGAGTCTAAATGAATCCTTAATGATTCTAAATTCACAAGGAATCTGTAGTCCAGAATTGCTGTTCATGGATGACAATTACAAGACAGATATTTTATAACTAAAATGGTTTCAATAAAGTTACTGTATATATATGACATTCTTAATCATCACTTTGATTTGGTTCTGCCTGTAAAGAATTAAAACACTGAAGAAACAGCTGTTACAAAGCCAAAAAAAAACAACAATAATTATAAAGGTGTTTTTAGTGTTCAAATTCCTGACATATAGTTCAAGTACATATACAATGTGGTGGTAGTTCAGATGCAGAAGAACTTTATGCAACTTAACCATATGTTGATTTTACAGCTACTTTCAAAGATTAAGACATACAAACCAGGTTGTTAAAAAAACTAAATATATTTGAAAGTTGTTTGTAAATAATGTTAAGATATTTAGATATGTTTCTATGAAAATGCCACGAAATCATAACTTTCATAGTAAAAAGATCTTGTAAGTACTTCAGTAATACAATCACATTTTACTGGTACAAACAGTGGAATCAATACAGGAACTTCCTAATATAGTTATGCCCTAGTCATTCTGTCCATCTGTACATCAGAAATCTTGTCACAAGTAGCTATAACTTATTATAGCTGTAATCATGAAACCTAACAGCAATTTTAATGTTTTATGAGCACGTGAAAACCTTGGATTTTATCTGACCTTGACTCTAGTATGAGCAGGGCTGTGGGCCTTGATTTAGCAAAATACTGGCATTTTCATTATCATCATTGTAGATGCACACCTGTTTTTTACACTGTCAGTGGTAAGAGCAATGTAATGGCCTTGACTTACCAGAAATTGGACACTTTTAGCATGTGTTGCATTAAATTCAAAATGTTTCATAGCGTAAAACTTTACAGAAATGTTAATCTATATGCTGCAGTCAGCTTGTTTGACTTCGACCCCTGTAAGACATTGACTCTGTGAACAATTGTGTAACGTAAAAAGAGCCCGAAGAAAACATACAGAAATGTTAATCAGCGTATTAAGATATGCGCCGTTGGTTTGGTTTAATGTTGACTCTAGCATAGGCAGAGTTATGGCTCTTGATTTAGCAAATAGATAGACATTTTAGCTTGTGTTTCATGTAATTAAAGAACATATTATTTGGCTAGTCATGAAACCTTACAAATAATTGAATCCTTTTGCAAAGATGTGAACTTGTGGTATTTGGTTCACATTTAACCCAGGATGAATATAGTTAATGCCCTTGACTTTGATTAGGAGTTTTTCATTTTTTGTGGCATTGAAACTAAAATATATTGGTCTATTTAGTCAGTACTTAAAATTGTTAGAGAAGGGCCACGCAATCAGTGATAGTAGGGGACAACTGTGTCCTAAGGAGTTCCTTTTAAATAATTATCCATTATTAAAAAAGGACAAATGTGTGTTCAGCTGTTGTGAGGTGATTTTCTTCTAACAGACTAGTATTCATACCCTGAAGAATTATTTGAATTATTTCTGCTGTCTGCATATACATGTTACCCAATGAAAGGCTTCAAGCCATTTTTCTTAAACTATAATGCTTATTTAATTGCTTCAGTTATCTTTCCGATATAACATGATTTAACATGATTTCCGTATAATTTTCAAAAGAGACTAACATAAGAGTTTTGCTCACTTTTACGTTTATGTGAGGTAATTCATGGTCTTTTCTCTTCCGGAGTAGCCCAAGTCAGAAAACTGTTGCCATGGCAATCAGTTTGTTATGTTGTGTTTGTGTGTACATTTTAGCTTCAACTTGTGAGTGGTACGTGTATTTATTGGTAACATAGATAAACTGCATTATTGTTGTAAAAATACATCAAGTTTTTTTAAATAGCAATACAAGCTATCTATACCTTTCGAAAAGCTTGTTTTTACAGTATATTTGACAACCTGTAACCTTTTTGTTTATGAAGTGCCCACTGATTTTATATCTTTTTCTGATACATAAAAGGATGCTCTTTCGGGAAATATGTGTCACAATACCCATCACTGCTACGTTTTCATTTTATTTTTACTTGAAATGGGCAAACATGAAATTTTGCATTTAGTTATATATCTTGCTTAACTACAGAATGACAAACTATTACCACAATGAAAAAAGGTGTGTTTATTATTCAAGCATAAAGAGATACTATTCCACCTAGAAATATTAAAAAAAATATAAATATTTCGCACGCATGGACAGTGCATCCTTATGAGGTATCAATATAAAAGGTAATATAGGGAAATTGTGTTTGCTCTTCACATAATTACACAAACCACAAAGGTTGGGTCCAACTTTATTGGGTATTTACCTCAATTACAAGTGCAGAGTGATGGTGTGTGAAGAAATTTATTCTATCTTCGCACCTTTTATGCAAAAGATACGTACAATTCATAATGACAGTATGAAATATAAAAGTAAAATATACACACAGTTTATGTTCTTAACATAGTTACACAGATTACGCTTGGTTGTTCGAGTAGCACTGGAAAATACATACTAGCTAAAATGTAGACACACAGAAACTCTTACAAACTGCATATTGCAAGGGCCCTCCTTGTAAATTGAACGATTGTGTTAACATGGTAATTGTTGTGATGTCAAAAAGTTATTGAAAAAAAGAAACGTTTAAAAGATGTCTTTTTATCCATTCATGTTTTGCCAACAAAAAATTAAACAAAAACATTAATATAGCAATATATTTCACTTTAAAGATGTATTCTCATCAAAAATTACCCTCACAAATTCTCGCAAAAAGTTCTGTACTAAATAGGTATTTAAAAACATTACTAATAGCATCAATTGTTTCGTGGAAAAGCAGCACATAGTTTTTTATGTAACACCATACAGATAATATTGTTATGTTGTGAGCCATTAAAAAACGCCTACTTTTTGAAGCTGCTCGCTCTCAGTTGCCGATAAAAAAATAAACTTTTCAAAAATGACATACTTATACATATAAATATAAAACTTAAGGCTAGAATCAACAACAGAAGTAAAAATCTAGGTAAGAATTTGCAAATTTCGATTGAAAATGATGGTTTTACGGCACCGCTGCACTATACGTTGCGTTTGCAACGCTTTATTATTTGGTAGCGTATTGTTTCAAATCTATAGATATACTTTAAAGGAATTTATACTGGAACCTTTTTATATGACTATATGTTCTAAAATACGTTATTTTCATACAGTTTGAAGAACTTTATTTTTTTACCAAAATCTGAGAGCGGGCAGCTTTACACAGATATGTAAAACTATTGTGTAAAGTGTTGCGCTTTCGTTTTACATACATTATTATGGTTTTCTTAATAGTTTTATTTGATATAATGTTTTCTTACAACGACTTTTGATTGTGTTTACCCAACCTTAAAAAATTGTGACGTAAGACCATCAAATAAATATATACCTTACACTGATTGACAGGATAACATGTCATAATACAGGTAAGAGCGCGAGCTGTACATGTATTTTACTGTCAAGGTTCACAAAATACAAACGCCTGATCGCAATGCAACACAAATTTTACGCCTTTGTCGGGCGTTTTATTTTTCATACAATAAAACTTCGATAACTTGAGGTCGCAAGGGGACGAGTAAAATGCTCGAGTTATCCGAGGTCTCGAGTTATCCCAATTATGGAAAGTTTACAAGTTTTTCTACTGTGACGCATCTTATAAACAAAATGTATTTGAGGATATTCGTGTTGTATTCATTTATTTCATTAGCTCACGAATCCTGAATTTCCATTTTGTATCTATTCGATTAAATCCCGTACATGTATATCCGAGGAAATACTAAAAGGCAACTGATTAATGGTAAAGGCGGAGTAACGCAATGTTACTTCGCCCAGTGTATTTACCGGTTTCTCTGGGTTTTTTAAATTGTATTCCTTTAAATACAGACGACTTGTATGCTAGCCAATACCGGCCTAAGCTTATTTTTATTTTGCAAATGACTCATAAGCGAATAGTGATTAGTCACTGACAGTAGTTGTCGTTTAGGTACAGTACCGGTATTAGTTATAACACATCACTCGTGGCATTTCCAAAAATATTCTGACATGACAATTCGAAATAGAATATGAAGTTTGGATTTTATATCATGCTTTATCATTAATATTTTTCTCAGACTCATAATTTTCATCTCATCATTAAAAACTCGCAAACATACTTTTCGTTAGTTTCTACTTATTCAATCAAAGTGATCGGCGGCTGTAATTACATAAATATATTGAACACGATTAAAATATGCGAAGAACATTTTGTACACTTTGGCCACTGCACTGCCGATTAATCGATAATAAACAAACAATCAATTATCATTAAAAGTTTTTCAGCTGACGTGTCAAAATAATGATGCGCCCCAGCTGAGGTGAGAAAAAAATCTGATAATCAGTGACCTCGAGTTATCCATGGTAATTAAGTAAGAATTCTACCTGGCGGGACCACAGGTTTTCCTCAAGTTATCCCAGGTTCTCGAGTTATTGATGCTCGAGTTAACAAAGTTTTACTGTATTTAATTTACTTGGTGTTTAGCAGAAACTGCCGATAATCACGTTTTGACTATATAATGATTCATACGAGGACATAATTGAAATATGTATGCATAAAGTAACTATACATTTTACAAATGTAATAAAAAAGCTGTAAATAACAAAATAATTAAAATACCACAGGGATTTGCGACTTAAATACATAAACTGTAAGCAATGTTGGTGTTTGATCAAACAAACACATGTCTAAATTACCTGCGGAAGGACATGTCAAGAATTGGGCCCTATAGAGATTATCGACTTATTCTTTCTTATAGAGTGCTCTACTATTTTTCACAGTATCTCAGAATTATGCTGTAAATCTTGCGATACTTTTGTTTCTCTTACGTCACATCTGACAGGGTGTCGATGGGGATGAATTCTACCCCGATGGGACACATGCATATGGAAAAATAAGCTTCTGTCATTAGCTTGGACTGTTGCGCATCATTAAGACAGCCCGGAAATCCCGACTGGCTTTACATACAATACAATCTTTATCAACAAATACAAATTTAGTACGTATGACATTAAAGTTCCTGTTACAAGAATGAAACTGATCATTTGGCTCATTCATAGGATGAAGTATGTTGTGTAATCTTTCATCTTTTGCACTAACTTCTGGATACTACTCGTCTCCGTTATCTCTGATTTACCGTAGGCAATGTATATTATGCGAAAATATTCGATAAAATATGTGCAACATTGTACAGATTTCAAGGCTTGCATTTGCAGTGCCTACCATGGACATAGGAGCCAAACTTGCACAATCCTTATAAAGAACAACGGGGTTCTGTTTACAAGGGGAATTATGACTTCAATCGATATAATTATGACTTTTTGATCAACAGAGTGGTGAGAAAATCTACTAGTCGCCGAAAATTGAATTGTTTTTTTATGAAGGAGCACTCAAAAAGAAGATATCTTCTGCTAACGTCCATACAAAAATGAAAGACAACACTCTACTGCAATTGAACTAGTGCAAATTATTCATAAAATACAGAAATTAAAAGATTACTGGTTCGGTACAAGTATACAGCGAGCACTACTTCGTATCAATGTGGTGTTGTGCACAGCATACTTGTAAAAATCGTGAATTTTGTGCAGATCAAGCGTAAAATAGTACATGTATGTATACATAGCTAAATCAGAAACGTTCCACATGACTGAAATGATTTTAGATACTGTATGTGGTGCAAAATAGTTTCACCTGTTTTAAATATGCGTAGTCGTAAACTTGTCGAAATCGCAACAACCGCCAACATATCCTGTAAGGCATATCGCAGACAGAAACTTATAGGAATATTAGATGTTTAAATCAACTACCACTCTTCTGGCGTAAGGTTATCACAAAAGCTGTTAAATTCTGAGAGTATCGCAAGCCATTTTAATATTCATTCCAAAAAGAGATATCTCTATAATTTCAAAGAGATATCATTCGTTTTGATAGAGATATCTCTTTCACGCTAAGAGATATATTTGCATCACAGAAAAATGTCTCCTGGACTTTAAATGATATCTACAGAGATATCTTTTTAATATTATTTGAAAGATATCTTTTTACTTTTGAGAGATATCTCTGAAATAACGGAGTTATCGCTCTAAGTTTAAGAGATATTTATGTGTTTTCAAACAGATGTCTCTTTCAGAGAGATCTTCTGATGTAGGTGAGATATCTCTGTGCGGTCGGTATATGTCTTTCAAACCTGAGAGGTATCTGCATTAAACGAAAGCAATCTCTAAATTTGAAGAGATATCTCTGAATTTAAAAGATATCTCCTCTATTCTAGGATTCCACTGCATACTAGTTTCCAGTTTATACTGTCAGTCAGAACTAATAATTTACTAACGATGGACAGCTTTTTGCTGTTTTCTTCAGTAATACATGTAAAAGAAACTACATTATAATCATGTTTCTCATTTTTTCCCCACAATCTAGTAACAATCATATTATGATGCAACCATTGTCTCCCTTTCAGTGTTAAGGTAACATATTGGCGGTGTACTGCAGCGATTTATATCTGCGTTGTTTTTATTTGGCATAATCAATAAAGCCAAAATTAACGCCCGCCAAAACAAAACTTGAAGATGGAAGTTGTGGTGTTTGAGAATTTATTTCCGAAGTACGTATTACATTTACGAATTACGTTTAAGTTAGAAAGGTCTAGTACTAGGATAAATATTCGGCCGTTTGCACTTATTAGCTTATAATTCTTATATATGCACTACAGTAAACTCCGTTTATAACGAAGTTCTTGGGACCATTTAAATATGTAACTTACATCCAGAGTTTGTTATATCTATATAACTTTTTTATAAAGACGGAAAGAATAAGGCTTGAGCAAATTTGTTTGTGTTCCTTATAATTATCCGGAATTTCGCTATATATTGAGTCGTTACATACGAAATTTACTTACAGTATCGGAAAAAAATGCAATTTCTTGTAGCACATTCCGGTGGCCTGGTGACCTGAAATCAGCGGCATTTTCACTTGTATTTAAAGCGTATTTCTTCTATTGTTCCGTTTTAAATGTATAGAACACAAAAGATGAGTTAACATTATAGACTGAATGGAATACGATGATTTCGACTGACAGCTTTAGTTTCTTCTGATCTGAAATGTCAATTAACTTTAATAAACGCGTGAAATAATAATGAAACAGGCACATCAAGCCTGTGTATTATTATAGATTGTAGAGGTGTCACTTAAACATCCAATTTTTATGTTGATGGGGCGGTCCTTGGCAATCATTTGGTTCAGGTTTGAATCCTGGTTTCTCGCCGTATAACATGTTTTACATAATACATGTACACACAAATTGTTCACGAAAATCTCTGTAAATCTCATTTCTATCTTCTATATACATGTAGCTGCGACAATGCCTTATCCGTGTTATTTCCAAAAGAATACATTACCATCTGAAATACTTTGTCTCATAACATAAAGTCCTTCGATCAAACGCAGAAATAAGTTTTAGTCTCAATTAAAAGACATTGTTTGCCTCCGTAGCATTAGTACGTGCTTTTTGACTTTAAACTATCCAAAGTGAATGTTTTTTAAAACGCTCTCTCTTCACATCAGATCCAATTATGAAATTGTTATGGACAACTACAACCTTTGAACGCTGGGCTTCTGTAAAGGTGTCAAAATATTGAAGCCCAGAAGGAAAAAGAGAAGTGTCTAATTCCATTACTCTGAGTTTAGATGTGCTGATTCTTGAATGCGCTATTGAATCAAAAGTACGTTGATTTAGGCTCATCCGTTCTTTAAGAACAATATCCCACTCATTCATTAATGATAAAGTTGCAGCATTGCTTTTTGCGGCAATAAATCCCGCACAGAAGTAGTGAACGTCATCAAGCTGAATCCACATATCATAGTTACCCAAAAAGTGCTCGAACGGATTTTTTAGCCAAACTGAGTCAATATCGGCGAATAAAATGTTTAAACTCTGATTCAAGAAATGAAAAATGTACTCCGGACGTGCCGACATTAACGCATTAAACTCTGTGCTATTATATGTCGCAGCATTGCCTATAGAATTGCGCCAACTTCGTTTGACAAACAAATACCGATAGTCCAAAGCCAGGGCTTTCAGTCTATCGTAAGATCCCTCGTCTTCTGCGATGACGATTACGTCATAGCAAATATGTAGCCTTTGGTAGAACTTCAGCCAATTTTGAAAAAAATCGAAAAACCCTTCATTCACAGTCAATAAAATTGTCCAGTTAATATATTCCATACTTCTTTTCGTGTACATCACATCGTTTTTCCTGTTCTCATAAAAACGATCCACGGTACAAAGTAAACAAAGTGCACCACCAACAACGACTAATAATGAAAAATATTTTTTTAACCTTAACACACTCATGTTTTTCAAACGAGAATATAATGATTATCAGCGCAAAAACCAAAGGATGATAAATGTTCTTTATGTTTAACGTCGTAGACTTCAGCGTGATTAAGCCAACAAAAAATGAAATAGCATTTAAATGTTAAGATATATATACTGATTGCAAAGTGTATAAACCTGTTTAAGCAGTAACCTTACAAAAATGAATGTGCAATGTACTAGTAAACGGTGTCAAAACGTTATTGAATGCAGAGGATGTACCTATTATCACATAACAATCTATAAATACCCTCACGGCGATGGATACCATCAGGAATGAGGTGTCGAGAGTGATAACCTGTTTCACAATCGACCTAAAATAGATTAGTATAAAACCAAATATGCATATCTTTCAAATGTTACTTGATAGATTTAAACTTTCTGTCAGACTGTCACGCGACAAACACGTAGGATGAGGAGGTAATAATAAGAACGACAAATGTGTACTAACTACAATTTAAAGCGGCATACCCTACATCTAGCCGATTATATTCTCGAAACATAGATACCATTTTCAACGAACGTATTATATTTTATGAAAAATGTACCATGTCAAATGCAATATGTACCTCGTATATTACAACATAATAAGACAATGAAGGCGTTCCATATAATACTTCCTAATATTCTATTATTTAATGTTTATGAGGTTATTTAGTTTGACATCAGTTATGGGATTTGTCACTTTAAATGTATAACTCTATTCTGAGAGCGTGTGATAAAGCATGCACAGCACCTTGCGTGTATATGTTAAAGGGTAGACAACTTTAACCAGAAACTATTACATCTACCTTCTTTAAAATACAAACACTATCTGTATGTCTTATTTCAAAACTTTTCCTGATTTACAAAGTTATAAAGTCACTGTACTGTTTTGTTGTTTATCAGGATTCGCTATTCATTCCTCATTCATTCAGCTTAAAGCTGCTCCCTCTCAGATTTGGTAAAAATGTAAAGTTCTTCAAACTGTATGAGAATAACGTATTTTAGAACATATACAATGTAGTCATATAAAAAGGTTCCAGTATAAATTCCCGTAAAATATATCTGTAGATTGGAAATAATACGCTTCCAAAAAATAAAGCGTTGCAAACGCTTTTGAAATTTCAATATAAAAAGTGTAGCGGTGCCGTAAAACCAGCATTTTCAATCGATTTTTGCAAATTCCTTCCTAAATTTTAATTTCTTTTGATGATTCTAGCCTTAAGTTTGATATTTTATGTATCAGTATTTCATTTTTGAAAACGGTAAATGAGAGCGAGCAGCTTTGATTATGTGGAACTAATGTGAACTGAATTTTGGTTTTGGGAGGATGTTGCGGGTACCAACCCCCAAGTATATTATGTCTCAATAAGACTCATTAATCATCTTGATCAGTCACGGGTTTGATCTCCTGCAATCTTCCGTCAGTATCAGGTTCATGTATATATACAAATTTGAAAACAAAATGCCGCCTAATTTTATTTGCACTCTTTCCGGGATCGAATGTTACTGAAAATGGGTAGTCAAACTTATTTAACGCGATCCTGGATAATATGGAGGATATTTTTGTACATGTGCAATATCTCCACTACCGTCAAACACTCGCAAGACCAACTGCGAGACTCTTCCTAGGAAGTTTAATACGATGATCAATCAATCAAATTATTCATCTAACCAATCATGCAGAAATCAATATTTGACACACTTCCACGTGGTGAATTTGTGTCCCTATTTGTAAAAGCCCCGACATGCCATTGGATTTCTCCTCAGGTGAAACTGCCAAGACGATTGGCAGGCACATGTTGAAGAGATATATACAAGGGAATCCGGGGTACTAGACCACATCTCTTTACGAAAAGATCCCTTGGTTCTTTTACGTATCTTGTGTATAATACCAGAAGGTAGACATATACGAATTGTATAGTCCATGGTTTGCTGCGAAAAGCTGACTGTTTGTCAAGGTAAAATCCATTGAATAGATAGGGCAATTTTCTTCCTGGATAGAGCAATTTATGAAATAAAAGTGATGAAAAGGTATTATATCAAGTTTAACGCCAAGAACTAAAAAATTAAAATATCCTTGCTTACAGAAACTATAAACTACTGGCCTTAATCGCAATTAGATGTTGAAAGAAGCGATTAACTTCGTCGTTTTTACAGTATTTGTATACTGTACAGTACTTAAATCTTATTAAGTTCTTCCGTTTTTCGCGGACACAGATGTTTACCTTGACATTTTTACAAACAAATTAACTTACTGTTCCAATTGTAATACATTGTTATTGTTACAATTATCATAGATATGCAGACAATAGAGGTCAAATGCTGACAGATTTAAACATATATATACATCGTACCAACTGTACGTATTACTGTACATGTGGGCAACTATGGAAGTATTTGTAAATTATGACTTCAAGCGAACTGGGGTTGTTGTCAAACTCTCTATTTTCAAAGCAAACGTCATATCAAGGTCTATGAAAATAAAGATGCATAATAGTTTTATTTATTTAATTATCTATTTATTTATTTATTTACACAAGACACTGAGAAACGTCTGAAACACTCGTCTTACGACTATTGCAATAGTATCCATTTCAGTAAGCAGTATATACCACTTGAAAAAACATTACTGTAGCATGAGTGATCCAAATACATTCCTTTTTCAATAATTTAGCTTTAGTTCCATTTGATTTATGTAAAGATACATATGTAGATACGTAAGTCGTATGCAAATACTTGACCTTAGTAGAACAATAATCTAGAGGTTACCACAAAACAGCATAACCTATGCAAACGTTATTATAAGTTAAACCATCTACATGTAAAACGATACATAAAATACATAGTCATATGACACATGTCTCGCTCTGTTTATGCTGGGTCACACGTCTATTAATGCACTTAAAGGTTATTGCAATCAATTTACTTTTTGTGTTATTTGTTTTGTTTTTATTTGTTTAGCTGCGTGGTATTCATTTTATACCGCAAGAAACAGTCATGATTTTATTAACTATAAAGGATTGAAAGGTTGCTATCGTTTTTATTATGAAAATTATATAAACTTATACATGATGTAAACTAATTCACATAAAAAAACGATTAAAGCTGCTCGGTCTCAGTTACCGTTGAAATTGACATACTTATACATAAATATAAAATTAAAGGCTAGAATCAAATAATTATAAGCAAACATCTAGGTAGGTATTTGCAGAAATCGATTGAAAATATCCGTTACACGGCACCGATACACTATATGTTTATATTGGTATTCCAAAAAGCAGTTGCAACGCTTTTGAATTTGGTAGCGTATTATTTGAAATTTAGAGATATACGTGACAGGAATCTATACTGGAGCCTCGTTACTTGACAATAAGTTCTAAAATACGTTATTTATATACAGTTTGAAGAAATTATTTTTTTACCAAAATCTAAGAGCGAGCAGCTTTAACCTTTGACGATTTTAGACAGTAAAATATGAGCGAGCAGCTTTAAATGTATATTTCTCTCAAATGTTCATACTATCACTAATCGTGAAACCTAATCGTCTTTGACATAACATTATGCATGAGCATACAACAGTGAAGGTTGCATTTGTGTATTGATCTGAAACATTAACAGTTAACCATTTTCGTTCACACATTTCATCGTCTGCTTGAAAGTTTGACATCTCCAGCTCTTCATACTGCACCTAAAATGTAATAACACGTGTAAACAAGTAAGAAAGTTAAGTTTGTTTTCCAGTGAATTATAAAGTTTTCTCAGTGAAATAAAATTGATAGTCAACACTTTTTGCTGATTGAGTAATACCCCGCGATTCACGACGTGACGAAGTGCAGACTTGTTAAATAACATGTTTCAATTTATGTCTAATAAATTGATGTTTCAGTTTCATTGGATGAAAAAGATAGATATGCCTTTTTTGAATCTTTAAAAAGTTTTATTTATTGAGATACCAATCATAGCTCACTCGCGTACACCTAAAGATTGCACAGATGCTTGTGGTATGGACTCGCGACCCAATCTATTCTTGTCCAATGTTGTACGGAACGTATATAAATACAAGATTTGAAACAACTGAAAACTCCAATCGCATATGTAAGGCATGTGTATAAGTAAGGAATATTAACTAACCGTTTTTTCCAATGCAAAACACTTTTCTGAATACAATCCCACCCCAAACTGCATCGAATTCGGTTGAATTAAAAGAATTTCGAGGAAAAACACTTCTGTCACTTCTGCACAAATCAGATTTAGTATATACATGAAGTTGTAAAAATAGGTTACCCGCATCGCAGTATATAAAATAGCGTGCGCGGGGTACATGTACTATTACGTTTACAGCGGGGATTTTGTGTGAGAATGGCTATAGCGGTAAATTTTAAAGCAGAAAATGACATAAACAGTGTAGGTGAGATGTGATAGAGGAAATCGATTTGTTTCAAATCTTGTATTTATATACATTGTCACTATAAACATGAAATCAGTAGGTAAGTAGAATAAGGAATTGCATCTGTAATTGGTTAGCTTACACGCAGTTGTAGGATGTATTTAAAGATACTGCAGTGAGCAGGCGCGAGGGTCAGGCCTAAGGGGGTGAGGTCCAGACCCCAAGCATCTGTGAAAAATTGATCAGTTAGCATGGTATTCACTCCGCCTCTCGTGAAAATATCAGTTTTTGGTGCTCACTTGTGAAATAAAATCAATATTTCACCGGAACAAATAAATATCCTCTACGGTATATATTCTACTGTATTTTTTAAGCTTGAATTTTCATACCAACTCTAAGTTAAACAAACCTGTATACTGTGTTGTGCTTTGACGTTTCTCTTCTGTATGTCCTTGTGTAATGCTAGTAGATGTATGTGCTTTGGAAGTAGGAATATAAACTGAAAACAATCAGTGGACGAATGTTTGAATTGTAATAAGTATCAAAAAGTTTCCATAAAGGGTTTCATAGGACCTCTTTCGAATTAGAAAGAGTCATAATCATCTCTACTGGATATTTTGGAAGAGGCGACAGAAGAATACGCAATGCAAGTTGATCTATTAAAGTATTTTGCAATAGACACACTATAATTTCAAATCGCACATGATGGTGTATGCGTTTATATTGATCACGTGATCGCTTCATTAATAAATGATGTACAGTGTAAATGCCGATCTTAATATAGATCGTTCACAACTTTCCAGAGAACTATGTTTAGGTTTATACTTACAATGACCGCTTGAAAAAATGACCGACATACAGAAATTTCACGAAGTGACAGGGTCAGATATATTTTGAACAAATTCCAGGGATCGAGATAATTGTAGTAAGCATTCCCGTATATGACGTTAGAACAATCCATTTTTATGAATGAATGCGTAAATTCATACGCTACTACATATTATTTTTAGAATATTTATGAAATGAGGTGAATCTACAGGTGTGGTTCTCGGATATTTTTTTGGTGGTAACAAAGATCAGCGCCGTCTATCTTTTTGAAAGATATTTATTTTTCTTGTATACACGTATTTGTTTTCGCTCACATAAGCAACTCATAATTGATATGTAGGCAAACAATGTTTTCAACCATAAAATACAGCCTGACAGACAAATTATCCGTATTGAACGAGGGGTGATTCAGAATTAACCAGGCTGTTTCTATTACTACGACATATGTTGCAGTTGCGAGATAAAGTGAATCTAACATGTTCATGAGTTGTGGATAAGGAAATCCCACCCGAGGGTTGAGATACGTCCAAAAACGAGGCTCTGCCGAGTTTTTTTTCGGATGTATCTCAACCCGAGGGTGGGATTTCTTATCCACAACTCAATGGACATGGTAGATTTATTTTCTCACCGTTTAAATCGCATTTTCACATAAGTAAGAAGGAATAAGACTTAGTGCAAATACAGGATGGGGATGAAAAAATGAAAATCAACTTTTTCTCGAATTTTACTTCAAAACGATACGTCCAAAAACGAGGCTCTGCCGAGTTTTTTTCGGATGTATCTCAACCCGAGGGTGGGATTTCCTTATCCACAACTCAATGGACATGGTAGATTTATTTTCTCACCGTTTAAATCGCATTTTCACATAAGTAAGAAGGAATAAGACTTAGTGCAAATACAGGATGGGGATGAAAAAATGAAAATCAACTTTTTCTCGAATTTTACTTCAAAACTGCTATAGATGGATAGAAAATGATCTAACTAAGAAAATGAATACCAACAACCCTATGTTTATTTCAAAAATAACAATTTTACAGTCATTTTTCGATTTTTATGTCTGCTTACAATTAACGTAAAAATAGTCCGGCAGCGATGTGAGATAAGCGATGTGAGATAAGTTTATCTCACATGGGTAAATGCGCGGAAATATGTATCTCATAGGTGAGAAAAAAATCACCAACTTCAGGTGAAAAAACTATCATGAAAAAGGAGTAAATGGGGTTCAAACTTCAATTTTGAAAAAGGGGCGTGTCTAATAGTATGTCTAATTTGCATATTTACTCAATATTTTATTTCTCATAGCTCTTTCATTTTTTATCTGATTTCAAAAATTATTTCCACTATGTTAACAAGCTCTTTGATTTCAGGCTATGTTATATTTTGACTTACGTTACCCTTTTACTGTATTTTTGAGCTTGAATGTGCATACCAACTGTGAATGAAACGAACGAGTTAAACAAACCTGGATATTGCGTTGTGCTAGGACGCTTCTTTTCTGTATGCCCTTGAGTGATACTAATAGCTGAGTATAGCTGAGATATAGGATTATATGCTGAAAATAATCAATGGGTTGACGACTTGAATTGTTAAAAGTACAAAAATAGACCAAAAAGCCAGTCCCAGCATTTCTCAATAAATCACTACTACGGAGGTTGCCTGTCAACCTTTACAAGTTATTGTTCTTGCACACTGCACTTCCTACCAATGTGCTATGTCAGTGTATTAAGTTTGAAGAAAATCCCTCAAGTACTTTTGGAGTTATGCTTCGGACAAAGTTTTTCAAGTAAATCTGATAAAGGGGAATAACTCTAACAGTAGGCAAGGTAGAGTTATTGTTCTTACACACTGCAATTCCACTAATTTGCCCTTATATCGCTCACCTGGCTACATGTACCATTGGCTCTTATACAAGGTCATCAATAGTAGAAAGTGTCAATTTTAACTTGAGGGGCTTGATTTGAGCATTATTGTAAGAAGTCCACTGGGAAATGATACATACCATCTATCTAAGCTCTAGGCCTTGTGATTTCAGAGATGAAGATTTTAATTTTTTTCCCTATATACCTATGTAAAATAATGAGACCCCCGGGCGGGGTCAATTTTGATCTGGGGTCATAATTTGAACAATCTTAGTATAGGTCCACTAGGCTATGCCACATGCTAACTATTTAAGCTCTAGGCCTTGTGGTTTCGGAGAAGAAGATTTTTAAAGTTTTTCCTACATAAGCATATATAAAAACAAGTGACCCCGGGCGGGGTCAAATTTGACTCTAGGTTCATAATTTTAACAATCTTGGTAGAGGTCCACTAGGTAATCCAACACGCAAAGTATCTAAGCTCTAGGCTTTGTGGTTTCAGAGAAGAAAATTTCTTAAGTTTTTCCTACATAAGCCTTTGTAAAAACAAGTGACCCCCGGGATGGTTCAATTTTGAATTGGGGGTCGTAGTTTGAACAATCTTGATAGAGGTCTAGGTTGTGCCACATGCCAACTGTCTAAGCCTTAGGCCTTCCTATACTTGAAAAGAAGATTTTTAAAATTTTTCCTTTCCGTTGCCATGGCAACCAGAGTTCTTCATGGAATGGAATTATTTGAACAACTATGAAAGGGCTGCATTCAAGAAACATCCGTGCCAAATTATATTATCATTGGCCAAGTGGTTTCAGATGAGATGTCTTTTGAAGGAAAATGTTAACGGACGGACGCCGGACGAAATGCGATCCAATATTGTCAATATCATGGAAAAACAATACTGCGTTACATTTGTATCATGTTATTCTGAAACAAAAAGCAACATAAATAACATTTTTATTCCAATAAAGGTCAATGATTAATAGTATGGGTGCTCTGAGCAACTTCAATATCCAAAGTGATCACTGGCCTTTAAACTATGACTCTATGCTACAAAAACAAGAGCTGTCCCTCATTTTTGTTACGAAATCCCCAAAAATGGTGTCTAGGTGTGGACCCGGTACGTACACACAACAATTTGTTTTCATGTGATGAACATTTGTGCCAATTCATTTTTTTAATCCTTTCAAATTTAACAAAGTTGCAACCTATACATGAACATGTACAGGATTCTTAAAAAACTCTGACCTCTAAGTCTGACCTTGACCTTCAAGTTTAGAACGCAGGATTGCACACAACACATTTTCATGTGCTCGACAATAGCGCCATGTTATTTTAAATCATTAATGAGTGACAGAACTACCTTGAATACAGTAATGCATGACCTTTAAACTCTTGGTGTGACCTTGATCTTTGAGTTTCTGTCGAGGGTCATGCACGGGACACATCGGCTTTGTGTGGTAGATGTAAACAATTGTTTTAAACTCCTTCAATGCATGACAACGCTACAATCCAGACACAAATGTAAGCATATATACAGGATGACATTACTTTTATACTCTGAGCTTGACCTTGACCTTTGAGGTAGGGTCGTGGGTTTTGTTCGCGACACATTGCTTTGATATGCTTAACATTTGTGCCGTATAATTTGAAAATTCCTTCATGCACGAAAAGGTTACAGCCCTGACACGAATGTTTGCATATATTCAGGAGTTCGTTACCTTTAAGCTCTAACGGGTCGTACCGATTATAGCCTCTTTAGAGGATGGTTGACCAAATAAGCAAAATAACAAACAAACTTTAAACTCTAAGTGTGACCTTGACCTTTGGTGTAGGGACGTAGGTCCTGTACGTTACACTTTGCCTTGATGTGCTGAACATGTGTCATAAAACATCCTTTGAAGCATGTAAAACATCCTTTGAAGCATGACAAGTTTACAGCCAAATCAAGAAAGAAAGGGACAGACACACGGACGGAAGGGCGGACGTCAATACATTTTTGTCCTTGGGTTGTATTTTCCATTGTATTTTTCGGACTCCCGGTTACCACTTATCCCTAAATCAAAGTAATGTGAAGTACAACTGGACACCCCGAAATGAACAAATTGTTAGGGAGGACGGACAGACGGACGGTTTGATCTTAATGTGGCCACCTTTAGGGGCATACACAAGTGAAGTAAACACTTTTTATTTTTTGCTTTTATACAAACCAGGAAAAGCTGTTGAAATAATTGGATAGGTCGTTTGTCCTGAAGAAATAGATGACTGTTCCGAAGAAAAGGTTGTCGTCTGCGTCGGAGGACGATTTGTCTGTGTTGGTTGAGATGTTGTCCGTATTGGAAGAGAAGTAGTTCCTGAAAAACATTCCCGAAGTCAAATATATTGTAATGCCAAAGCATTACTGAACTTACTTATATATCTGTCGGTTGTTTCCATATTTCATTAGTATGTACGTTTTACAGCTTTTTATGGCAAAGCACATGAATTTCAACATATGCACTGATTTAATTTTCAGATCAACTTACCCTTTTCAAGCATTACACCAGTGAATTTTCCGTACAACCCCGTGTAACAGAATCATGCCATTTCAGATGTAAATAAAGATTATTGGAATGTAATTTTGAGAATGATTAGCTGACAATGTCAAAGTGTGCATAGCATAAGACTGGAATTTTGGGAGTTCTCTCCCTTGACCTTTGATGTTTTTCAAATATATTTGACGTTTGAATTAAATTGAATCAATTTAAAAATGGAACGAGTTTAAATAGACGTCTGATTTTAACAAATACAATAGACGAGCACTGATGTTCGCTACGCCGCGCTGCTGTAATAAAACCTTCTAAACTACACCATTATTCTAATACATTGTGGCTTCATTCATTAACGTTAGAAAACGTTCATATCAGGTGCCTATTTAGTATTAAGACAATATTGCATATTAGCGTATAATCGTCATAACTCTTAACTCTTTACATATTTACTCATTTGCAGCAGCGGCTGCATTTGGCTGCAGTGTAGTTGATGCTACGCTGGTGTCGCACATAGGGAACATTTGCAGTTTCTTGGTGCAAATGCGTCGTACATGAAACATCCGTGCAATTTTTGTTGCATAAGACGTTGTCGAACCCATAAGCTTCTTACTATAGATATAAATTAACTTTTGTTACGTTGTAAAAGAACCATGATTCATAGCTTAATCTGTTCTATAACTAATTTATTTATGTTAGGTTGTCTTTGGGTTATGAATTTTAAATCGTATCTTATACAAAAAATTCTCGATGTTTATGTTGTATTTCAGAAAGCCGTACCATTGTGTCCACAATTTCTTTCGTCTGAAGAATCAAAACAGTCATTGTCCCCATCGCAAACCCAAGATTCCGGAATACATTTACCACTGTCACAACGAAACCTGTTGATTCTACATGACCGATCTGAAAAACCGTCAACCAAACATTGTTTAACATTTTTTATTCCTCAAAATATATAGCCGCCAGAGAATATGGGCGATGTCCATACATTTTTGTATACTATATATTTTCGATTGAAAGAACTGATCAGACTTGGAAAATATGTCATTTTAATTCCTCTATAACAGTTGCTCAACAGAATGTTGACTATTCAAATCTTTAATTTACTAAAATGACTCAAAAGTTTGCTTTTAGCGGGGCTTTTGAGGTGGTCATGGGGTCTAGGCAGCTGTTTGTATTGGTAGATGATGTTATCCGGACTTTACATATATCAAATGCGAGCTTTACAAATGTATATAGAAATGAATTCATTATTTCAAAAAAGGTATCCCTGTGTAATGTAATATGAACCATGTTAGTCGTGTGAAATTATTTAGATATCGGCATTTTGCGCAACCGTTAGGGGTTATTGGTCTAAGACGTTCTATTTTGCATTCTAACATGACTCATGCGTCTAACGTAGATAAATTATGTTTTATTCCATAAAAAACGTGGGAAACGGTATGCAGTCATAATGACGTCACATTGTGCCACATGACGTTTGATAAATATACGCGTAGAAAATAACGCTTTGCATTAATTCACCTTTTGTAATATTTGGTTATTTTTCAATCGAAATAACATCCTTTGCAGCGTTGTTATCGTCTCATAAACAACTTTTTGTCGTTCTGATGTGCAGTTATAAACCACTCAGGCCTCCGGCCATCGTGGTTAATTACTGCGTATTAAAACTCCAAATCATTGTTTATTACATGATGAGCAGTGCTTAAACGGATGTTAATCATAATAACAATGCATTGTTGCCCCACTATTTAGGTTCTTATCATAGATCCAGTCATTGTCTCCATCGCAAATATATTGAATATTATCATATCTGAATATGCTGTTTCATCATAGGTGTACTGCAATAATTAAGTTGAAATGTTTCGATCTGGGAACTACGTTCTCTGACACGTTCTTACAATTAGGCGCCTATTCTGTCCGACATTGAAAAGCACAAAACTAAGGCTTCCACGAGCACACTTGCAATTTACTGAATCCAGATTGATAAGGCTTTCAAATTAATGCTCAGTCAAAATATGTGAACTGTGTGATACAATATTTTGAATTCTGCGGGGCAACATTCGGACATAATGTATATCAATGACGTCATTAACGTTATAAATCCGATGCCGTGTACGCATGGATGACGGCTACATGTAAATTTCACATTAAGTACAATGTATCGAATTACATGTATATTTTTAGAGTGCTTTCAAAATTAAACGAGAACAGTTGTAAATATTAATTTACTTTAGGGGAAACCGGTTTCTCCGTTATCAATTGAAAACCAGAATTTTATCTAACAATTAAAACAAATCTCCTTGTGTTAAGAAATGTGACTGATCACACATTTAAAAAAGTTATTACATCGACAGAAGTACTTATTAAGTCATAATAATTGTCATACTCAACCATTAGTATTCTCTACAAACACTTACTTTCAAGTTCAGTGAACACATTACTTGTACAATTATTTTCATCAGATCTATCGAAGCAGTCAAAGTCTCCATCACAAACCCAGGCGTTTGGAATACAAGTTTTATCACACCCAAACATGCCAGCTTTACAGTTCATCTCTAAAAAGAAAAAAAGATTCTGTGAATTATACCTCGATCTTCCCTTGACTAGATACCCCCCCCCCCCCCTCCTTACATGTATGTTACCTATATCTGTAATTTAAAAACAAAATGACCAAGATGGCCCTTATATCGCTCACCTGGCTACATGTACCATTGGCTCTTAAACAAGGTCATCAATAGTAGAAAGTGTCAATTTTAACTTGAGGGACTTGATTTGAGCATTATTGTAAGAGGTCCACTGGGAAATGATACATACCATCTATCTAAGCTCTAGGCCTTGTGATTTCAGAGATGAAGATTTTAATTTGTTTTCCCTATATACCTATGTAAAATAATGAGACCCCCGGGCGGGGTCAATTTTGATCTGGGGTCATAATTTGAACAATCTTAGTATAGGTCCACTAGGCTATGCCACATGCTAACTATTTAAGCTCTAGGCCTTGTGGTTTCGGAGAAGAAGATTTTTAAAGTTTTTCCTACATAAGCATATATAAAAACAAGTGACCCCGGGCGGGGTCAAATTTGACTCTAGGTTCATAATATTAACAATCTTGGTAGAGGTCCACTAGGTAATCCAACACGCAAAGTATCTAAGCTCTGGGCTTTGTGGTTTCAGAGAAGAAAATTTCTTAAGGTTTTTCCTACATAAGCCTTTGTAAAAACAAGTGACCCCGGGATGGTTCAATTTTGAATTGGGGGTCATAGTTTGAACAATCTTGATAGAGGTCTAGGTTGTGCCACATGCCAACTGTCTAAGCCTTAGGCCTTCCTATACTTGAAAAGAAGATTTTTAAAATTTTTCCTTTCCGTTGCCATGGCAACCAGAGTTGGAATTATTTGAACAACTATGAAAGGGCTGCATGCAAGAAACATCCGTGCCAAATTATATTATCATTGGCCAAGTGGTTTCAGATGAGATGTCTTTTGAAGGAAAATGTTAACGGACGGACGCCGGACGAAATGCGATCCAATATTGTCAATATCATGGTAAAACAATACTTTGTTACATTTGTATCATGTTATTCTGAATCAAAAAGCAACATAAATAACATTTTTATTCCAATAAAGGTCAATGTAATCTAGTAGTGTGGGTGCTCTGAGCAACTTAAATAGTATCCAAAGTGATCACTGGCCTTTAAACTATGACTCTATGCTACAAAAACAAGAGTTGTCCCTCATTTGTTACGAAATCCCCAAAAATGGTGTCTAGGTGTGGACCCGGTACGTGCACACAACAATTTGTTTTCATGTGATGAACATTTGTGCCAATTCATTTTTTTAATCCTTTCAAATTTAACAAAGTTGCAACCTATACATGAACATGTACAGGATTCTTAAAGAACTCTGACCTCTAAGTCTGTACTTGACCTTCAAGTTTAGAACGCAGGACTTGCGCACAACACATTTTCATCTGCTCAACAATAGCGCCATGTTATTTTTAATCATTAATGAGTGACAGAATTAAGATGCATACAGTATTTCATGACCTTTAAACTCTTGGTGTGACCTTGATCTTTGAGGTACTGTCGAGGGTCATGCACAAGACACATCGGCTTTGTGTGGTAGATGTAAACAATTGTTTTGAACTCCTTCAATGCATGACAACGCTACAGTCCAGACACAAATGTAAGCATATATACAGGATGACATTACTTTTATACTCTGAGCTTGACCTTGACCTTTGAGGTAGGGTCGTGGGTTTTGTTCGCGACACATTGCCTTGATATGCTTAACATTTGTGCCGTATAATTTGAAAATTCCTTCATGCATGAAAAGGTTACAGCCCTGACACGAAAGTTTGCATATATTCAGGAGTTCGTTACCTTTAAACTCTAACGGGTCGTACCTATTATAGCCTCTCTGTCAGTTGTTTCCATATTTCATTAGTATGTACGTTTTACAGCTTTTTATGGCAAAGCACATGAATTTCAACATATGCACTGGTTTAATTTTTAGATCAACTTACCCTTTTCAAGCATTACACCAGTGATTTTCCGTACAACCCCGTGTAACACAATCATGCCATTTCAGATGTAAATAAAGATTATTGGAATGTAACTTTGAGGATGATTAGCTGACAATGTCAAAGTGTGCATAGCATAAGAATGGAATTTTGGGAGTTCTCTCCCTTGGCCTTTGATGTTTTTCAAATATATTTGACGTTTGAATTAAATTGAATCAATTCAAAAATGGAACGAGTTTAAATAGACGTCTGATTTTAACAAATACAACAGACGAGCACTGATGTTCGCTACGCCGCGCTGCTGTAATAAAACCTTCTAAACTACACCACTATTCTAATACATTGTGGCTTCATGCATTAACCTTAGCAATATTTTGTTGCATAAGACGTTGTCGAACCCATAAGCAACTTATTATAGATATAAATTAACTTTTGTTACGTTGTTAAAGAACCATGATTCATAGCTTAATCTGTTCTATAACTAATTTATTTAGGTGAGGTTGTCTTTGGGTTATGAATTTTAAAATTTATCTTATACAATAAATTCTCGATGTTTATGTTGTATTTCAGAAAGCCTTACCATTGTGTCCACAATTTCTTTCGTCTGAAGAATCAAAACAGTCATTGTCCCCATCGCAAACAAAAGCTTCCGGAATACATTTACCACTGTCACAACGAAACCTGTTGATTCTACATGACCGATCTGGAAAACCGTCAACCAAACATTGTTCAACATTTCTTATTCATCTAATATATGGCCGCCTGAGAATATGGTCGATATCCATACATTTTTTAAACTATATATTTTAGATTGAACTGATCAGACTTGGAAAATATGTCATCTCAATTACTCTATAAAAGTTGCTCAAACGAATTTGACTATTCAAATCTTTGATTTACTAAAATGACTCAACAGTTTGCTTTTAGTGGGGCTGTTGAGGTGACCATGGGGTTTTGGCATTGGTAGATGATGCTATCAGAACGTTACATATATCAAATGCGAGCTTTACAAATGTATATAGAAGAACATTTATTATTAAAAAAAATATGCAATCTGGTAGCTGTGAAAGTCACTTTTTTATTGTCAATGTAATCGTGTTTTTATCAACCTGTTGTCACTGTGATATCGGTCAGTTGCGCAAAGTGTTGGGGCTGTTGCGGTCAGATAGTGGTCTAGGACGTTCTAGATCTATTTGCATGACTAGGTTGTCACCTGCATTGTTGTCGCCGGTAAAATACATGTTGAAATCTCGGCCTTTGCCTTGAAATTTATTTAATATCCTTTCACGACCTAGTTCAATGTTAGCGTGCAGTGCGAAGACCATGGAAGGTATCCCTGCAGCTGCGCAATGTAATATAAACCAAGTTCCGGTCTCGTGAAATTATTTAGATATCGACATTTTGCGCAACCTTTTGGGGTTATTGTGGCTACCGTGTGTTCTTAGGTGTTCTAACTTGCATTACAATACGATATCGACCCACCGTAAATAATATACTAATTTCTTTTAGCTCGATTGTGAAGCAGGCTTTGAGCTTATCGAGTCAATCTCGAGTCAGCTTCCTGGAAAACCCAGTACTGGTGTCATATGAGAAGGTACTGTCGTGACCTTGGTGGGGCTCGAACCCGCAACCTCCGGGATGAGCGACAGACACCTTAACCTCTGCACCACCGCTCCCCTGTAAATGTTCAAATCCTGGATTCTGTCTTGTAATAATTGGAATGACTACAAGTATGGCATCAATGCGAGGTTCAGAGTGTCGCAGTGCTGCAATGAAGTTCATGTAAGCTTGGGTCATCGTGGTTCTCTTGTGTTTCGTGTTTCAATCAGAAAGTGTTATTATAGTTTTATTACCGGTACAATTTCTTTCATCAGAATTATCCAAGCAGTCGTCGTCCCCATCACAAACCCAGGATTTCGAAATACATTGACTGTTATCACATCTGAACATGCTGGTCAAGCATGAGGGTACTGCAACAATAATACTGAAATGTTACTATCAGAGAACTATGTTATCCGTGTATATTCTTACAATGAGGCGCCTGGTCATTTAGAAATAGACGATGACAAAAGAACAATGCTCCAACGACCACACTTTCATGTCAACTAAAAATAACTCATTAAATAGAACTGTTTTAAATAGTGTATTTATTTTTAGGGGAGAGACAGGTTATGAGGTTTATGTCAAACCGTTTTTTTTCGGTTGTGAGATATACCTCAACCATTCCCCTGACCAGACTCATTTCCCGTTACATGTATGTTACCTAGATTTGCAGTTAAACGCATTTTATTTTATAAAATAAAAAAAGTTAAATTTATTGATTCAATGTGGTTTCTCACCAAAGTGCTGCATAGAAATATGAAAAAGAGGACTATTCAAGAAAAAATATTTTAAAATGGTAACAATTTAGCCTTGTAAAATGAACCAATTGTCTACCGACGCTTACGGGCAACCAATGCCAGCTATTTATCTTTTATACAAACCAGGCTCAGTTGTTGAACCAGATGTAAAGTTTGTTTGTCCTGAAGTAAAAGGTGTCTCTGCAGAAGTAGTGGTTGTCGTCTCTGTAAGAGGAACAGTTGCCTGTGTAGATGCAGTACTTGTTTGCGGTAAAGGATCACTTGTTTGTGTCGATGATGCAGTTATTTTGGCGGTTGTTTGTGTCGACGAAACTGTAGTGCCTGTAAAATAAGTAATTGTCAACTAATATGTTGCTTGTTTAGATGATTGCAGCAGACAGATTGGCATAAACACATACTGTACATTTATTCTCATGTATTACTTTATCAGTGTGAAAATGAGATGTCGTTTTAGCCAATCAAAGAACGAAAATGATCGACGAGAAAATTGTTTGTGCTCAGCTGTGCTTATAACTTCTCATGATACATAACTGTCATGCGAGATAAACACAGACGGCAAATAAAAATGTCTTTTGATTTAAATTTTTTAATAACCAGCATGATTAAAGCCCCTTGACCACTGAATTTTTTTTTCGAATAGAAAATGAATTTATTGAAAAAAAAAGTGATAGAACTGAGTAACATTTACCCTGAAACAATGCTGATGAAGTATTTCTCACACATTCATGTCGTTTCATAACGAAAGAGTGTTGTCAGAAAGCGCTTTTTAAATATTTTTTTGCAATTTCATTAAAAACAATACTGCGATTCATTTGTTCTATGTACGTCTGAGATATAACATAAAGTACATTTTTGTTCAAACAAGAATCAATGTTAACGGTGAAAGATCTGATAATATCAGTGCTTCGAGCAACTTTAATATCCAAAGCGATCATTGTTCTTTAAAGTATGAAACTATGTTACAAGAAAATAAAAAAAAACAACATTACATTGAAATGATTTTCTTTTATACAAACCAGAATTAGTTGTTGAACTAGGTGAAGACGTCGTTGATTTTGAGGATGACTGTGCCGAAGAAGAGGTTGTCGTCTGCATCGAAGGACTATTTGTCTGTGTTGGTGGAGATGCTGTCCGTGTAGGAGGCAATGTAGTTCCTGAAAAGAAAGAGTTTCTGACCTGGCATTACTGAACTTACTTATATATTGTTTCGGTTGTTTCCAATTTTTCATTAGTATGTACGTGTTGCAGCTTTCGCTGGCAAGCCACATCAATTTCAAATGTTGCATTGATTTATTGGTCAGCTACACTTGCCTTAATCATGCGCTACACCAAACATTATCGCTACACCTCCGTGTCGCAAACACTCCATTTCAGATGTGAATAAACATTATTCAAGTGTTATTCAAGGGACATAAAATTCTTCACAGTGTAAGACTTGTGAACTTGAACCGATTTTGGGAGAGCTTTGACTTTTTTCAAATAAATTTGAACTTTGAAATAATCAGAAGTAATTAAACAATGAATTAATGTAAAAAGTAATTAAAACATTGAATTAATGTAAAAAGCAATTAAAACATTGAACTAATGTTGATTTTGAGCGATAATGATCGCTCCGGGGCGCGACTGTTTATCCTATCTTACTTAACATTGTTCAAACATGCTCCACGAGAAGTGGAGACATCCGTTACGATGCATCTCTTGTAAATTAAACATTTCTAGTTTTAAATTGCTTTTATGCAATTGTATGCGTTGTATGATATTGAATAAAGAACTAGATGCCCATGTGCAACATGTCGAGCCCGCCAGCTGTCAAAAGGACTCATTACCAAGTAGAGATAGGTCAAAATACACCTAAATATTGGATGTTACATGCATGTTGTACCACAGGAAAGTGGTCTCGATTTTTCTCTACGACCAGTAATAAAAACGTTACAATATAAGTTATTTGTTGTAAAACAAAGAGGCGTCATTTTAAAAACAAGGGTATCTCACAGTGGTGAACATGTGTGCAAATTTACATCAAAATCCCTCCATGCATAAAGAAGAAATGCTCCGGACAAAGATATTCTTGAATTGGACCTTAAACCTCTAAGTGTGACCTTGACCTTAGACCTGGTTTTTGCGCATGACACTCCGTCTACTGGTAATGAACATTTTTGCCAAGTAACATCAAAATCCCTCCTTGCATAAAAAAGAAATGCTCCGGACAAAGTCGTTCTTGAATTTTTCTAGTATCTGACCTTTGGCCTCTTAGTGTGACCTTGACCTTGGAAATAGGGACCTGGTACTTGCGCATGACACTCTATCTCATGATTGTGAATATTTGTACCAAGTTACGTCAAAATCCCTCTATGCATGAAGAAAAATGCTCCGGACAAAGTCATTCTTGAATTTGACCTTTAACGTCTAAGGGTGACATCGACCTTAGACCTAGGGACCTAGTTCTTGCGCATTACACTCCGTCTTATGATGGTTAACATGTGTGCCCACGCACGCACAGACGCACGCACATACACCGAGCCGCCATTGTGACAACCATATCGAGCTCACCGCAAGCGGGCTCGACAATAAAACTTGTTATTCTATGATTCATTGTCCGTTTAGTTATGCACTACCAATACCAGTTTGAATCAATGATATAAATTCTTGTCAGTATTTATGCCGAGTTAATCCGGAACTTTAAATCTAACAGTGTAATTTCATAGTTTTGGTCAGAACACGCTTATTGCTGCCATGTTTTAACGCCAATATTCTATCGTTGGTACGGACGACGTCACTTGTACAGGTGCTAAGTCTACTTTTTTCAATTTCCAAATCTTTATTCGAATTTTGAAATAGAAGTAAGTAAAGATACAAAAATTAATAAAATAGTAAAGTGTTCCATTATTTTTCAATTTTTCAAAGACTTATATAATGCAAATCTGCATTTAATAGTTATAAGAACCTCTCTGTTCATAAAACTTAATGTAGACGTTAGATTTCGTCTATTTACGGAAGTAACGTTGTTATATTGCTAAGTCAATTAATAAGAATTGTATTTATTCATGCATGCTTTTGAGCAGCTAGTGGCTATAGGCTACGTACTGTACAATTCTAATCTTTTCCTCATAAAACGTCCGCTCTAAACATAAACGAAACGGGCGACGAGTTGTCATCGCTTTTTCAAAAATGACATACAATTACACAAAATATAAAACTAAAGGCTAGAATCGACAATAAAAGTAAAAATTCAAGTAAGGAATTTGCAAAAATCAATTGAAAATGCTGGTTTTACGGCACCGCTACCCAATATGTTTATATTATAATTTCAATTTGGTAGCGTATTATTTAAAATTTACATACATGCGTGACAGGAATTTACATTGGAACCTTTATATATGACCTTAATTATGTTCTAAAATATATTATTTTCGTACAATTTGAAGAATTTTATTTGTTACCAAATTCTGAGAGCGAGCAGCTTTAAACCTCCCCAGCCCTAGCTGAAATTTTTTTTATTTTAATAAGTCTCTAGATTATTTTAGTTCATACTAATTTAGTTTAGCTCGATTGCGAAGAAAGCTTGTAGCTTATCGAGTCAGTCTTGAGTCCGCTTCCTGGAAATCCCAGTACTGGTGTCATACGAGGAGGTGCGGTCGTGACCCCATACTAGATTAAGTGCTGTATGTAAAAAACGAAATTGTCGTTGACGTGTAATGCGATGTGAATGCACATTATATGATTTTTCTTGCTGTATCATTTTTCATGCTGTGTATTGTATAATTAATAATTGTACATTTCTGAACGATTGAAAGTAGAAAGACTTCATGTATCATGCTCAAGTCACGTGATTCAGTTGTATTTGTATTTGATCAGGACTGCAAGCAGTTAAATTTATAACAAATACTCGCGGATCGTTCGGTATTATAGTCAACTTTGTGATTATTTAGTCACCTTCGTTATTATTTGCGAAAACTATCTTAGTTTCTACATGTAGTTATGTTAATTTTATGATAATATTGACCGAGTAGCTATGAGTCTTTTCTGAAAAGCAAGTTTTCTGTCTCTAAAGCTTGTTTTTTGGTGGTAAATTTTGTTGATTAAAAACTAAGTTTATACAGTTAAATAAAGTCTTCAAACAGAAATACACAATAAAGTTTCGGATTTGAAACATAAATATAAGCAAAGTTAACAAACCTGTAGACGAAAACGAAGCAGTAGTTGGAAGGACACTTTCTGACGGTCTGAAATTCATATGTATTATCTTTTCCGCAATTATGTCATCTCCGTTCTCTACATCATATTTCCCTTTCAAAATATTGAACAGCATATCATCACAATAACCATTCTTATTTAACGCCAGTGCAGCAAATATACACACAATTATCTCCCTTTTATACATTTTGCTGACTTGTGTATAAGTGTAAGACAATCCGGTTGCATCATATTTATATACTCGAAAATCATCCGGGTTCAAGTCAACTAAAACCGCGTCATACTTTTAAATAGCACACTGCGTATGAATGGAGAATCATTTTCGCGACATAAATGAAAAACAATTTTACTGACGCACATCCTAATTAAACTTATAGACCATGAAAAAAACAACACCAAAACACATTTGTCACTCCTGATTGTTGATATTTCGGAAAAAGACATTTATATATATATATAAGCATACAGTTTATCCCCATGGAATAACCTTGAGTGTTGTCCATATCTATAAGACATGAGAAGAGTGTGGAATTACTCCCTGTCAGCCTTTCAATAATTCCATGATATTGTAATTAACACAAACATCGTAAAACATTAAAACAGAGTGGTTGGTAAGTAGTATTACTCATTCAGCGTTTAAGATGGATCGTCTCGTGCGACTATACATCAACAAAGACTGTAATAAACATGTTTAAAAATTCACACCGCATTTTGTTTATTCCTATATTTTCGCCCTTTAGATTTTATGTGTTCGAAATAATTTTTGTCCAATCGTAGAGCAGTTTTAGCTGTACTTCAACTTGGGTAAATCAACAATTATAGTCTGAGTCTCTTAACTAGGGAACAATTACAAAACAAACACCGCCTGACCAATTTATTTTTGTAAATGCATCATAATGATCACTGACCTATACATAATGCTTCCTTTAAACAATATTTTATCACTTCAATTGATTTACTAAAATAAACATTGCATAATCAATAAATACAGAAGCTATATCCTGACAAAGTTTAATTAGTTTAAACATATTTTATTGCCAAACAATGTATATGTTCATAAGAAAGTACAAATGTACAATTTCAAAAAGGGTTGGGCCACAAGTTCTACCAATTATAAATTGGCCCTCCCTAAACACAATGTATTTACACACAATTGGTGATATTTTAATTAACAGTTTAGCAAAAATATCATTTTAATATTTGAATCCGGTATATGGAAATAAATGAAGTCAATTTTAAAAGTGATGTAGGTAGTTGTTACCAAAAACAGAACGAATTTAAATCACATCTACATTCAGTTTAATTGAGATTGTAATTTGTTACAATGTAAACTGCTAATTTAAAATTGATTCAATTAAATTTTATAACTGTTTATTTCAATTGAAATATATGTATTTTGTTTGAATTAACTTTGTGAGCCTATGCTGATTCACGTGATTATTGTTTGCCGAATCGTTAAGTGCATGAATGTGATTGTGTGCATGTTTAAGGAAGGGACTTCCCCTACATCTAGCCGATTATACATAGATAATGTGTCCAATGAACGTAAACTTATAAATAAATACAATTTTAAAGAACATATATAACCATAGCTGTAACGAGACTTTTCAATTAGTAAATATTGTAAAGGTAGACTTTCATTAATAAACAAAAAAACGCAACTTTATATTTAATAAAAATATGTACATGTATATTCTCCACTGTACAAATTCAGAGAATGTAAAATTGTGATATCCCTGTACATAGATATGTTATTATAATAGACTAAAGTCGTTTTCCGTTTTGTCATGTTGATATGTTTTGTATATAGATATGTATTTTGCTGATGCGGGACTCGTGCATGTTTGTAAAATAAACGTTGAAACTAAAAACATGCCCCATTTACACACTCAGATAGAACTGCCACATAACATAAACATATGTGTTTCATTTGTTATGAAAAACATATGTATACAAGCATATGTTTTTCATATGTAAAATGACAAATAGAAACCAGTTCCACATGAAAAACGTGGTAACTCATGGATAACACGTCTTATTCATATGATTAATTGTTCGTAAGTTAAATAAGAATCAATTAGCATGTGTTTTAATATGATAAAATAGGTCATACATTTGGCGCACTTGATCTTCAGCGGCACCAATGATTCATTTACATACTCATTACATGGTTTAGTTTGTCTTTGTGCATACATGTAGCTTAGCTAAGGAATTCGTGTACACAATGCCTCTAATTCTCCGTGGACAAGATGTTGAGCTTGCTCATTTCGCTTTTGCTTGTGCTGGTAGATGAATGTTTTACGGGACACGTTATATACCATATATGGGAAATAACGTCTTCAATATTTTTAGCAGAACTACTGATACAAGCCTTTCCAAATTTAAGACTTGCATATACTTCACACATTTGCCATTAATCACACCACCTGCAGTTACATAGGTGTATTAATGGGAAATCAGGTGGTGTTATCTCATTTTTCACAGAAGTAGTTATGCCAACGATTGCCCAAAAAAGAGAAAGATTTTTGTTTGCTACGCGCGAGATTGGCAGAGAAAACGTTCCATGCCAGTTGTGCTTTCTTATTGGACTGTTTAGTTACCTTGAACGTCAGTCTGAGTATCTGGTGTAAGAAATTTATTACGGGCGCTATTTTGTAAATATTCATGTGCGTACGCGTTATACATTTAGTTAAAGACTCGACGAAATGGATATTGGTTTATATACATATTTGTTTGTTGGTGAAATATGGAAAGGGACACAAGGTAAGCAATTGCACGTGCTTCAGACACTTTGTTTTAAGCATTGCATTAGTTGGTCTTAATATGTACACATAATTTAATATAATCGAGTAAATATTGAACTCAATGTTGGCTTCGTGTTGATAATTATGCAACCGTACATATGATTATCTCATTCATTTACAGAAAGGACAACCAGCACAGAGTAGCACAAGTTCAATCATAAAATTAAAACCCGTGAAGTTCAATGTATCTTTTAACAAAAGAAGTATAAGAGAGTTTAATTAATTCCTTTCTTAGTAAAAGGGCTCAGGTTTTGAAATAGTGTGGATGTGTTGATTTATGCCTGTAGATGCAGGAAACATCATTAAGAAGACTTTTTGTATCAGCTAAAAAAGGTACTTAATTCGACGCTCTGTGTGTTCGATCATTTACACGGCTGAGTCGGTTGTGTAGTCGAACTACTCCATGTCGTCTGCTAAAACAGTTTTACACCCTGCTAAGACAACTGAGATCATTTTGAAGCATTAGAAGCCGGTTGTCGGAAATGATATTTTAATACACCAAATAACGTCTAAATAAATTATAATATGATAATGTTTCCGTTTTGTTTGAGCCTTAAACGATTATGAATTAGTTTAGGCAAGTGTTGCAATGGCAATTAAATCTTCTCTCGTTCACTAATTACGATGTGGTGGTTAACTGCATTGTTATCATTTGCAGGTTAGTTTAAACAATATTTTTTTCTCGAAAATACATTGTATACAAATGTATTTAGTATTTACATACATTGTAGAATGGTGTAACAATATGACTGGAATCTGAAAACAAGCTTTCAAAGAAATTTATATTTATTCATTTTCCGGGTTGATCACTATTTGACGGCAGTAATGTATACTATTCGGCATTGTGTAAGAGAAAAGATTTTCAAATTTCGCATAATAAAATCGTTAAATAAACTTAGTAAATAAACTTAGTGAAGAGATCCTATATGCAATAATGCTACATTTGAACTGGTGCTGGGTTTTACCAGTGCTCGCCCGTGAACTCGTCACCCCAAAGCATTTGGAGGCAAGTATAAATCTATGTACTTTTGAAAAGACATCGGCATTTTGATTGTTTGTTAAGTGTTCATTTCCGCAAAGAAGGTCTCGAGTTGTAAGTGGACATTTTAATTTTGCAGGTACAGTTGTCTTTCTAAGGTAAAGTTTCGACATGCCATCAAGTAATTGGTTTTTGATTCGACTTCTCCACACGAACAAAACTGATTATTTATTATATCTTTTCTGAATAGATCATGTTTAAAGCAAAAATTCAAATGTATCTTAAAAAGCACAGAAATATGTCATGTTTAATGAAAAATGAAAGTTGGTATGTAGAAATTCTATTTATTTTTCTATGCATTGTGAAGAAAGCTAAAAAGACCTTGGTGGTCATTTTGTCGATTCACTGAGATTTCAACATAATACACATACTTTTCTTCGTGTTCCAAACACTTTCTGTACATTTTAACCTGCCAATCTTCATTATTTAGTGTCTTGCATAAGGTGATGTACTTGCTATTGAAATAACTGTCACTTGATTTTCGCTTAGTAGTGGCCCTTTAAGTGAACTGTATTATAGTCTGAGCCGGGTCTGCTACCAATATGATAATATAATGAAGGCTGAGAACGATTATAATTCAAGCTTGTTTTGAAGTTGTTTCATGTGGTACTACATTTAACATCATCTGGTAAGTTATTCCAATGTCTTATTACAAATGAGAGTGAGGAAACCATATATAATTCTGTCCTGCAATGAAATAGGGGAATTATGTTGCTATTTCTAAGGTTGTATCTATTTAATGGCTCTTTAGGAATTAAGTTTGAAAGATAATTAGGTGTTAGATTATTTTCATTTTGTAAAATACTGTAAGTTTATGTTTATTTCGTCTAGTTAATAAGGTTTCTCATTTCACATCCTTTATTAGTTCGTTATACTACATAGTTTGGTTGCTCCGGTTACGATGCGCGCGGCTTCGGTTTGGACTGATTCGAGTTCATTTATTTGGTCTTGTTTGTAGTTACTCCAGACAACGTCACAGTATTCTAGGATAGGATGGATAAAGGAAAGATATAGTTTTTCATATAGTTGTGCGATTTCCACTTTCCATCGGCAGCCAGGAATAGTTCTAAATGTTTGTGTTCATTGACATTTTTTATTATAACATTATTCATGCTTAAATCAGGATGGTTTGGTTTGTGTAGTTTTTCTTGAGATAACCATTGTTTCTGTTTTGTTTAGATTAAAGTCTATTTAAGTCTATTTGTTACCCAGTTGTATATACTAGTGAGATCTTTATTAAGTTTGGTTGATAGTCCATTGGGGGTGTCAACTACTAGATAAAGTAAGATGTCTTCAGCGAATAATTTGATATTGGAATTAACTTTGGTAACAATGTCATTTATGTAGATAATGAATAGAACGGTCAAAGACTCGAACCTTGAGGCACTCCAGCATATGAAGGTTTGTATTTCTTTTCATAAACGATTTCCTTTGGCTCTTATCATCATACCATTACATTATATTTTTTGTACCAACGCACTACATGTAAATGCGTTTGCATAATTTGATATCTGTATTGATAAAAACAACAATCGCTATTTTTGAATTGTTCAATACAAATGGCATTTATTTCCTACAGCAAGTAGTATTGACGCAGCAGCTAAATGTTTGGTTAAATTGTGTGATATTTTGTAAAAGGGTTATGTTGAAATAATAAAAGTTACAAACAATGTATGCCAATGACTTAATAAAGTGTATCTGATCTACATATTTTGTCAGTTACATGTACATACGTTTCTTTCGGGCCTGGAAAGCACGTTAGACTGCAGAAAAGCGATCGAACTGCACGTGCACATACGCTGTTGGTGTCAGCAGATCGAAGTGTTTCAGAGGAATTTGGCGTGTCATGTACTCTACTTTGAAAATGACGAAACTTGACAGTATGGAATTTGTCAAGTGTAAATTGAACGTGTTATATGTACTTGACGGCCGGTTTAAAGAGGCACTACTATAATTTAATTTTATTTTCCCATTTCTTAGAAACATATCAACAATGTAAGAAACAATTGTTCAATGAAAAATTTGACAAATGAGAGCATTAATTAGTTGACTGGAATCAGTTTCGTGTCGGTATGTATGGCGCAGATAGGACACCATACTTTTGAGTTTTGAGTTCTGTTACAACCTTGAAATTCGTTTTGATGATGGGTACCTCTTTAACATGGAGATTTTTGAGACCTTCTTGCAATCTATAAAAAAAATTAATTGTCTCTCCACCGATGCTTACATTTAATAGTGATGACGGTTTCTTTTGGTTCAGGCTATATAGTTTAGTTGAAACCTGAGCCAAACATGGATGTCAAAGGCAAAGGTATTTCTTTAATAAATGCTTTTCTTATAGATAATAGTCCGTCGTCTATTGACTTACACTAGAATTTCTCTACAACCGCTGGGCCAATGTAAATGAAACTATATCGGGATGTTGGCGTAAAATTAACGGGTGGATGCGATAAATTACAGAATGCCTCTAAATTGATTAATGATAAGTGGTGAAATGAGGCATTTTTCGCGATAGGTTCTTCTTTGAAATTGTATTTTTTATCATTTTACGTTCATTGAATGCATAATCTATGTTTCGGGAATATATTCTGCTAGATGTAGGAAGTGCCTCTTTAATTGTACAACAACAACTCTTCATATATTATTGAATGGATTACGGTACTGCAGTATATTGTAAACCGCTGATTTTATCGATTATGACTGGAATACATAGCTATTACTCTTACTTTTATTCAAACTGAGCGGTGCTTAATTCAGAACGAGTGTTTGGTAGCAACAGTTACTTATCGACATTTATGAAACAAACAAAAAGGAAATGTTTCGTGTACGTTACACACTTAAATATGTTAAAACGATGAAACTCTACTTCATACTCAAAGAGTTGATGTTGTATGCAGTAGAACTGGATTGTGGTGTGTATATTTGTATTTTTGCAGATGCTATACAGTATCTTATTGTTAGTCATTACTTTTCAATATGATAAGCCATTTGTCTGTGGAAAATGTTTTTTTTTTTAATTGTCCAGGTATCAACATCACAGATCGTCAGTTTAATTGGTTGTTAATATGTATATCCGTATATCATGCATCAAACAATCGAATTATAGGAAACTTGAGATACTCTGAGAATTCATCAATCCACTTTGGTTCATCCATTTTGTAGCTCTCTGATAAACAATTTCATCCAATCCTTGACTATTAGTGATCTCACCCCCTTTTAAGCCCTGGTTACGGGCAATATCTATTAGAAAAGGCATATATCCCATCATCTGATAAAAGGTTCGTGGGTTTCCTTGTTGTCGTCTTGAATAGTTTATAATAGCCGTGTCAGGCTTTGCGTGAGGACCTACAATTGTTTTCACAGCATCATTCAACACAGCGTATTGCTCGGCAGACAGTTCTTTCATCCCGGGTCCTAGGCCCTTACCTTGTCCGTCATTCCCCTTTCCACTACCAGCTAAAAGTACATCTCTGTCTTCCCCAATCTGTCCACGACCTAGATTATGAGAATGATCAAATCATTAGCAAGATAACATGTAACATTTTTAAGTGAATTTGCAAAAATAAATCTCTTTAAACATACGATGTACAGTAGTCGGAACGTAACAGTTGTCACACGGAGTGCACGATACACGCACGATGTACGCACGATACACGCACGTTAGACGCACGTTGCACGTTCGGTAAATACACGATGAGCGATTCAGAACGATACACGATATACACAGTGTACGAAGCGCACGCTACACGCTACACGCTAAACGGATTACACGTTATACGATCACTTTGGGATTTCACAATTTATCTAAATTTAGACCTTTTAATCAGACCGAAAGAATCAGATCAATTAGCTTCGTACCTTAACAATAAAAAATGACATCGATAAGTGTCAAAGATCCACAGTTTTCATATCACAGTATGTGTCAAATTTGAACACCTGTCGGAGTGACTTTTGCAGGAAATTGATCCCAATGTGCGAGAAAATGGGCGTAATTAAAGTTAATTGCCATCAACACTTTTCGTTAAATAAATTCTACATTAAAGACACTTTTAGGACCGTGGCATATTAATGTTCAAATATAATAATCTTATACTGGATATGTTGATGGATGTCAAGTGGGTGGGGTAAATTGACATTGAAGAAACTGAAGGCTTGAAATGGCGTTTTCGAATAAATCAAGCATTTGGAACGGGGGTTTTAATGTTATTTTGTAATATTTATAGTTGTGATGATTATACGGCCCCTTAATTTGACAAATGTTTTAACAGAAAAAAGTTTTGAACAATATTTAGGTTTTTTCCGGTAGCCCGAAAGTGAAAATTGTCCCTCTAGAAATCTAGGATTATTCTAAGAGAAGGGAAGATAATTAAAGCGAAATGCGGTATTTATGTACTGAGGACTATGGTGATTAATTTATATAAAGTTTTATATCATGCTACTTTATATTTTGTTTAAGTGGGCCTATTCTATAGGTTGGGTATATAAAAACACATATGAAAAATGAACCTCTTGGAAACAGTGATATTTTCTAGAGTGAAGAAGGTTATTAAAGTTCATTTTTATTTCAATGTAGTTTAATTCTTGGCACGCAGTTCCACATACTTTATGTCACTGCTACCATTCTTTTTTATTCAGAACCCCTGTCGAGGTGGCTGGGGTAATACTTTATGGGGGTAGTAATTTTAAAGTTAAATTAAACAGACTGTTATGTATTATAACTTTTCTCACCCATTTTAGCATAACATTTGTAAAACTTTCTAGGATATGAACCAAAAACAGGTTAAAAATTATTTTCAAAATTATTTTGGACCCTCTGTAGAATAATACAATGGTCCAATTGCATGACATAGGTGAACAGCAGATTCAATTAGAACCCTGGAGAAGACACATCTCACAGCCTAGATTATACAGTCTCAAGATGCCATATGCGGTATTAACACATACATGTATGTATGTGCATGTAACATATAATCTTATATGGAATTATATGTTTATTTGACACACTGATGATGAAGAAGATACAATTAACAATTCAATGGATGGTTAATTACTGGGCAGAAAAGTGATGTACATTCCATATTTAATTTATCTGATGGCATTTTTTACATAAGTAGTTTCATCAGTATAAAGGCTATGAGACTATAGCATTTAGATGTACACATATTTCCAAGATTGATTTTGTTTGCATATCCTATGTTCATAACTCTGCTGATATTATGAGGTGGTAATACATGTACATATACCGTCTCCCTTGGTCTAGTGGTTTAGGCATTCACCTTTGGAGCGGGAGGTCAAAGGTTCCCACCAGGGGTCCGTTCTGATATAGCCAGTTGTTGAGCTGTCGGCTAGTTAAATAATGGTAATTGTATGCCTACCTGCCTGGTACCTGGCAATAAAAGGATAGGATTTGGGAGGCACATGTGCTCAAAAAGAAGGTGTCTCATAAGTCAGAAATGGCTGGCCCTTTAAATAGGGGTGACACTTTAATAAAAAAGCACTTTACCTTTTACTTTTATACTATACATGTAGTAGATCATTTGGAAAAATTGTTCCTGGAATACACATGTAGCATTAGCAAATAAATTGATGGAAGACTTACAACAATAAGAAAGAGCTCAGCAACACTCTATATTTATAAAGGGGGTGTAACCTCACATGTTTCAAAAACCTCAATAACTATGAGGCTGCAGAATAGAGCTCAGCAATGATGGTACTCATGTTTTGTTAGATATTTTGGAATTTAGATATGAAGAAAGGTCTAAAAAGATCTATATATTTGTCCAAATTAATGTTAGCTAGGCATTTAAGGAAACTATCAGAGATGAGGAACAAATTTAATAAACTGGACAGAGTTCAAGCACCGCCTCTGCCACAGTAACAGGTAAAAAGGCCCTTTGAAGGATTTCTAAAATGGATTCAATTTACGAATATAACCAGAGGAGATCTGTCAGAAGTACTATATGACTACATAACTATACAACCGGTCTACTGAGACCAGAGTAAATTGTAACTTAGTAATAGATCTGATGTTCATATTATTTTCTTTATTAAGCTATTAAGATTACAAACTACACACAATATAGAGGTGTTCAAAATAAAACTACTGAAAAATAGGTGTTAGCCGGTATCACATGCTTTACGGGAAGTCTACACAAGCACAATTTTGCCATCTTAGCCTTTGAAATCTTTTTTTTTAAATTTTTTATTCATGCATTTTATACAAAATGATTATGGTGATTTTCTAGTGATATCATACTAGTGTATACTTAAATATCTAAGCTCTTTGCAGAACTTACTATTCAAATGTTATTTATGAAAGTTAAACATTTTACTTAAACATGGGGTTTCAGGTAGGATCTTCAGTAAAAGAACTACTTGTAATACTAAAATACAACTCTTAATCAATTGTGAGTGTTCTCACAGGATGGATATATATTACAAATCTAATAAAACTTATTTCAAGGTATACAACTTAAATAAAATCATTTTTTCTATGTGCCCCATTCTGAAGTAAGTCTGTTATAGCTAAACTGCTAAGAAAGATGCAGGTGATCCGATTAAGCATCTGTATGGCCAGTGGCCAGTCCAAACTGGCAAGGATATACTTAATGATCATGATATGGTTGATGTTTCATTCAACTGGAGGTAGTAGGAGTAGGTTTGTAAGCAGAAACCGGCTTACATTTATCCTGAACCCAAACCCCTACCCCTCTGTCCCCCACAGATTACAGATAATAGCCAGTGATATTTGTTTAATTATACATTGTAATTATTATATGGTGCCATACAGACAGTGCAAACTACCATACAGTATTAAATTATATATAAGACATAAATTAAAGTTTATATTAGTATTTTATAACTGAAACAGGCATGTAACAGGTACAGTGGTTGGGAAACCCCTACTGACCTGTCACCTGTCACGCCCTGCTAATTTCTGTTATGTGCAGACTATGATTTGCTAAATTATAACAAGATTGAATTTTATGTTCTTGGGTTGCCAATATAAATCAACACACACTAACCAGTAAAAAAGCTTATTTACTAGTACAATTAAAATACTAAGTACTTGTTAAAAATAAAAAATTGCATTTATACAAGAACTGTTTAGGATTTTGACTAGTGACCTACAGAAAGGGGTTTGATAGCAACTAGAGTAAATTAGGTTACTGAATTTTATCAGTCATTTGACAGTATACTATGTTATTTTCCAAGAACCTCTATACACATTTACTTAGGGCTTTTCTTGGACTGAGAATAATCATTAATAGTGAAACCATGCAAGTCCAAGCTTATCCATTTCTGGCTTAAGTGGTGAAAGCTATGCAGTCAAACAGCCAGTGAGGGGTGTTACATTCTACAATGCACTGGGTGCAAACCTGGTCAACCAAAAGTATGTACCAACCCGAGCTGGTTGGTAGTAAGTTTGCGCCCAGCCTAAGACGTGTGATTGATTTGTCCATTTTGTAATTTGTCGAGTATCCCATAGGACGGCCAGGACGCACTGTTTTGTGGCAAAATGTGTATTTTTTAGTTTCAATTCTCTACACCATCCATCCAGGATAGTGGTTTGAATCCTGGCATATATTTCTGTGGGTGAGTATGGAATGTCCTGGATGATGGCCCCTAAACCTGGCCCCTTTTGTCTACATCATCTGTTCTCATTACCCGATATTACTATAAATCTACATGAGCTGGGCACTATGACACGGTAACTGGTAAGCCTGTTTTTAGGCATTGATAAAATTTATGAATAATAATAATGTTTTCAATAACTCTGGTCTAGAATGACTGTTGTTTTTATTTCATTGAGACCAGAGATGATAGTGAATCTGAAAATATATACAATATAGCAAGTCTTTTAGGTTGATGATGTAAAAGCCAGCTCAATGCAGTGTCTATTGTTATCATTTTTGTTGTATAAATGCAGGAACTGGTTATAGAGTATTCCTTATAAATGGAACAATAATTTGCCAATTTGCCTATGATTGCAATTAACAGACCTGTTTAGATGGATTACAACAGCTGGAGCTACTATTTTTAGACCCATCTGTGTATATATGTAGATGTCCAGAGTATAAAATAACTGATATTCATTTGAGTTTTTAACTTTGCGAGATGCGGTATGTCAGATTTGTTCATTTTGTTTTCATGGGGCACTTGTAGGAGGATCTTACAAAATAGCCGTGCTTTATGATCTCACTGACCAAATTCTTGACTTCGCTCAGTATTTGAGAATCTATTCCTGGCGCCTCAGTCTAAGGGGCAGAGCCCCAACCTCAAGTTCAAACAGGTAGGCTGGAGTAGAGGACAATGCACTTAAGTCCAACCGGAGACCTTTAATTTGGACAATATGGACCCTGTTTTGAATGACATCGAGGCTTTTGATGACACTCAAACCAAGGTCTTTCAATAGTAATTTGAAAGACCTTGCTCAAACTAATTAATCAGTCAAAGACACTACCTAATTGCCTTTCTCTTTATGTCAGCTAAATGGATATATTATTCCAATCAGGCAGTATAATTCATAGTTTTAATTCAATATCAGGAATTTAAGTATAGGTTATAGGTCTATATTACAGGAAAAACAAATTTACTGCGAGGGAGCGTTAGCGAACCGATGCAATAAGTTTTTTATTTCTGTAATATGGACCTATAACCGGCTTACAGTTTTCCCATATACAGACAATATTTGTATGTAAATAAATAAAGATTTAGGGCGGAGCTTAGCTCTGTGATGTCACAGTCTTACTTATTGGAAAAATAAGTGAAATAATCATTTTCATATTGGAAATATTGAGTCAATATGGAGAATACAATTAGCTTTTTTGAATGAAATAGGTGCATTTGATTGAATTGGAAAGTAGGGCAAACTGTAAGTATAGGTTATAGGTCTATATTACAGAAATAAGCAAATTTATTGCGAGGGAGCGTCAACGAACCGATGCAATAAGTTTGTTTATTCCTGTAATATGGACCTATAACCGGCTTACAGTTTTCCCATCTACAGACAATATTTGTATTGAAATATATAGAGATTAAGGGCGGAGCTTAGCTCTGTGATGTCACAGTCTCACTTATTGGAAAAAAAAGTGAAATAATTATTATCATATTTGAGATATTGAGTCAATATGGAGAATACAATTAGCTTTTTTGACAGAAATAGGTGCATTTGATTGGACTGGAAAGTAGGGCAAACTGTAAAAAGGATTACCCGAAACAACTTTTTATTGGACTTTAAATAATTTCGTAAAAGTGTAGTTGATTCGGCGTATTATTTGCATTTAGCCAATAAAAAATTTGTTAACATCATACCCACGATATGTTGCTTCGAAGCGGGCGTACCTTGACTGCTGCACTTTAAGGAATCCATTGACAACAGCAGTTTAGATAAAAAAAAGATGTCCTTTCCGTTGCCAAAAATGACCTAAATTTCGGATATGAGGTGAATCCGGAAGTCTTTCTCGCCCGCAACTACACTAAATAATGTAAACTGGAGTCAGCATTTTTTTTATGGGGGAGGGGGAGAGATGTACACGCTAATTAAAACGATAAACTACGGAATACACCACCGAATCGTACGTATACCGTATGGATTATCGTGCATCGGGAATCGTATATCGTGTATCGTGTATAGTATATGGTGCACGTTGCACGATGAATGATACGATATGATACACGATATACGATTGACAAAATACACGATGAGTGCACGCACGTTATACGCACGTTACACGCACGTTATACGCACGATATACGCAAATTTTGACAACTGTTACGTTCCGACTACTGTATGTCACTCTTTCAGCAGAGTCCAAATGTTTAATACAATGTCAAGTGTACGCTCCTGACTAATAAGGGCTTGACCATTTTTCTTTTGCTATTATTGTAAAATGATCTCAGAAATAACAAGCTTGTAGACAAAAAGCACCTTCACAGATCATTTAAGTGTTTTCATCAGGGTAAAGGACTACCGCTTACAAAAATAAAACATTGATGTAAGTTTTCGATAATAAGTTTTTGTTAATATCAAGAAAAATACTCCGTCCGTCGTGTGCCATCTGCATTTTACTTTTAATATTTTTCATAAAAGAAAATGCTTTCAATATATTAAGCAGTTAGATAAGACTGAGAAATACCTATAGACCTTACTTCTTTTTCTTCAAATATTTCAACATCACGAATGTAACATGATCACTGTGTAACATTTCGAGTCTTTGATAATAAAAGTTATCTATGAAATTGATCAATGAATTATTTTGATAAATATTATTATAAATACAGACACTAAATAACGTATCACAAGCCACAGAAATGAAAATGAATAGGAACCTTACTGAAGAGGGAAAACTCAACAAAGTGCAGAGGGATACACACAGTAATATTTTACAAGCTCAATTTACAAAAACGTTTTAATATGACTTATAAAGAAATGTACTTACATAAGATGAACGAACTTGTAAGCACCACGCAAACCAATAGTTTAAAATCCATTTCTATCAGTAAATATGCCAATGAGACAACGTGTCCGAGCCAAGTATCACCTTGATACAAGTTCCTGTAGATAAGCTCCTTTTATATCACCCGTGGCTATGCTATGTTCATGTTTTAACATAAACACGAGAGGAAAACTTTTTAAAGCCTTTGAAAAAAATCACATGATACCTGTACAGTTCCCGGATGCATGACAGACATCGAAACTTTATCTACATTTTAAGATTAAATGCAAATTAATGAAATAGTTTCTGTCAAGAACATGCAAGGTATGCATATTTCTAATAGCATACTCGTAAAGATGACATGAACTATAGAAAACATTTTTAATGGTCGTACTATAAATGTGATGTAAGCAAGCACGTGATTTCATTATAAAATTCACGTGCTTGCTTACTGATGATATAAAAGGAGCTTATCTACAGGAATTTATATCAAGGTTTCACTTGGCTCAGAAACGTTGTCTCATCGAATTGACATATTTACTGATAGAAATGGATTTTCAATTATTGGTGTGTGTGGTGCTTACGAGCTCGTTCGTCTTATGTAAGTACATTTCTTTGTAAGTTACATTTATTTTTTTTATAAATTGAACTCGGTGTGAAATAATGCTGTCTTCCAGATCGAAAATCATATCAGAAATGTGAATCCTTCTGCACTTAGTTGAGTGTTCCGTCTTCAATAAGGTTCGTATTTGATTCATTTCTGTGTCATGTGATACATTATTTAATAGATGTAATTCTAATGATATTAATCAAAATAATTCACTTAATTTAATTTTCAAATATCTTTTAGAATTTGATTTTTGTGTTTGTTTTTATAAGTTATTGGACGAAAGGTAGAAATTATTTATTTCAATGTAAAATACGATAAATAAACATACTCATATTACGAATAATTATTTTAGTTTTCAATGTAGTTTTTGGAAATTTTGGAATTCCAAAAATGCGCTGGAACGTGTTCTGTCAATTTGATAGATAACTTTTACGATCAAAGATTCACAGTGATCCTGTTGCATTTGACTAAATACTATAATTTTGTCTTAGATGTATAATTTACAGCAATTTGATAAATTTATGATAACATGAATGCTTTCTCTTTATCTGTAAAATAGGTTTGTAAATCATGTTAGTAAATTGAGAATAGAAGAGTGGGAAAATCCCCCCTTGTCCAACTCTATTTTCACGATTAATTTTCTCTAAACGTACAGCCCTGCAGATACCGTAATTTAAATAGTTTTTCACGCTTTAATTGCTCTAAGTATTCTTTAATAATTTCGGAGTTAAGCTGCTGATCTATTTGATTTATATCACCATTTTTGATTGAACAATTATCGTTTTCTTCTTGTTTTTTTCCGGATTTTATGTATCTGAAGATTTCAAACATTTACAAAAAACGGGGTTTTCACTACATTAATGAATATCAAGCGTATCAGCAATTGCGGAGGCAGTCACACGACCACTGTATCAGCGATATATACTTATATAAAGAACTAGTCATTTATATTTGTTTTATAAAACACGTTAACGAGTTGTTAAAAGCAATTTACTGATTCATTTTTTTTCCTGCAACTATATCAACTGAAAAGTAAATAATTTGAATGAATAATGAAAATAAACGACAAACACATCTATCGGACGGTTATTTGCTGCAACGACCCTGTCGCGTTTTTCTTTCCTTTTTCTTATGAAACTAGTATCATTATTTGGTGCTGCAAGTATTACGACACTTTTAAAGCTACGATAATTAGTTCCGTGTCTGTTAGAAAATCATTTTGTGAAGATAATAGTCTATTTTTCAATTTATATTTTCAATGATAAATATATACTTTTACCTTGAAAAGCAGCGGAAAATGAATCAAAACTGCCCGAACACCGCTCAATTAATACAATGTACTTTCAGTATTATTTTTCATATTTTATTAAGACTCAAATCTGCATTCACACATACATAAAATGCATTTATATACATATTCACAAAACGTGTAAGCAGCCAGTTTTTTTTAGACTTTTAGATGACTACCATAGATATAAGTATGTTAGCATTTCCTCACTTTTCCTCTGAACAATCAGATTCTATTTCTTGATATTAACATAAACTTATTCTGAAAAACTCATATCAATGTCTTTTTGTAAGGGGCAGTCCTTTGCCCTGATGAAAACATTGTTACGACCGTAAAGGTTGTTTTGTCTACAAGCTTGATTTTTACGTACGTGTTATTCTTAAAATCATTTGACAAATAATAGCAAATGAAAAATGGTCAAGCTCCTATCAGTGTGGAGCGTACACATGATATTGTATAAAATATTTGGACACTGCTGAAAGAGTGACATACATTGTATGTTTAAAGAGATTTGTTTTTGCAAATTCACGTAAAAATGTTACATGTTATCTTGCTCATGATTTGATCATTTTTATAATCCAGGTCGTGGACAGATTGGGGAAGAAAGCGAGGTATCTGTAGCTGGCAGTGGAAAGGGGAATGACGGACAAGGTAAGGGCCTAGGACCCGGGATGAAAGAACTGTCTGCCGAGCAATACGCTGTGTTGAATGATGCTGTGAAAACAATTGTAGGTCCTCACGCAAAGCCTGACACGGCTATTATTAACTATTCAAGACGACAACAAGGAAACCCACGAACCTTTTATCAGATGATGGGATATATGCCTTTTCTAACAGATATTGCCCGTAACCAGGGCTTAAAAGGGGGAGAGATCACTAATAGTCAAGGATTGGATGAAATTGTTTATCAGAGAGCTACAAAATGGATGCACCAAAGTGGATTGATGAATTCTCAGAGTATCTCAAGTTTCCTATAATTCGATTGTTTGATGCATGATATACGTAAATACATATTAACAACCAATTAAACTGACGATCTGTGATGTTGATACCTGGATAATTAAAAAAAAAAACATTTTCCACAGGCGAATTGTTTATCATATTGAAAAGTAATAACTAACAATAAGATGCTGTATAGCATCAGTGAACACACCACAATCCAGTTTTACTGCATACAACACCAACTTTTTATGCCCCCGAAGGGAGGCATATTAAAATCGCACCGTCTGTCCGTCCGTCCGTCCGTCCGTCTGTCCGTCCGTCCGTGCGTCCCCACTTACAAATTCGTGTCCGGACTGTAACTCTGTCATGCATTGAAGGATTTTAAAATAACTTGGCACACATGTCTAGCACATCAAGACGACGTGTCGCGTGCAAGACCCACATCCCTACCTCAAAGGTGAAGGTCACACTTGGAGTATGAAGGTTATGGAATCCTCTATATATGCACACATTCGTGTCCGGACTGTAACTTTGTCATGCATTGAAGGATTTTAAAATAACTAGGCACACATGTCTAGCACATCAAGACGACGTGTCGCGTGCAAGACCCACGTCCCTAGCTCAAAGGCCAAGGTCATACTTAGAGTTTGAAGGTAATGGATTCCTCTATATATGCATAAATGCACACATTCGTGTCCGGACTGTAACTTTGTCATGCATTGAAGGATTTTAAAATAACTTGGCACAAATGTCTAGCACATCAAGACGACGTGTCGCGTGCAAGACCCACGTCCCTACCTCAAAGGTCAAGGTCACACTTAGAGTTTGAAGGTAATGGATTCCTCTATATATGCATATATGCACGCATTCGTGTCCGGACTGTAATTTTGTCATGCTTTGAAGGATTTTAAAATAATTTGGCACAAATGTCTAGCACATCAAGACGACGTGTCGCGTGCAAGACCCACATCCCTACCACAAAGGTCAAGGTCACACTTAGAATTTATAGGTAATGGAATCCTGTATATATGCATACATTTGTGTCCGGACTATAACTTTATTATGCTTTGAAGGATTTTAAAATACTTGGCAAAAATGTCTAGCACATCAAGCGGATGTGTCCAGGCAAGACCCAAGTCCCTACCTCAAAGGTCAAGGTCACACTTAGTGTTTAAAGTAATGGAATACTGTATGCATGATTACTCTGTCATGCATGGAAGGATTTTAAAATTACATAGCACATTTATTGAGCACATGGAGAGGACACAGACTGTGAGGCACCTCTTTCGGGGGCATTCGTCACTTGTGAGGGACAGCTCTTGTTGAATATGCAGTAGAGTTTCACCGTTTAAACATATTTAAGTGTGTAACGTACACGAAACATTTCCTTTTTGTTTTTTTCAATAAATGTTGATAAGTAACTGAAATAATTGCTGCCAAACACTCGTTCTGATTTAAGCACAGCTCAGTTTGAATAAAAGTAATAATTCAGCGTCTGTCGTTATCATTTGTCGTCCGTGATCGTCTGTCGTCAACAATTCAAAGAATCATTTCTTTTAAGGGAACATACCCTATAATTTATGTCAAACAAAATTACCCCCAAGACATAAATATTGGAATCTTTAAAAGTATTAAAACAAAAATAATATCAAACAGGGAATGCCACGTACCAAAAACGCAGCCTCCCCAAAACGAACCCCACAGCACCCAGAAGTGCACACCACCAACACACACACACACACACACACACACACACACACACACACACACACACACACACACACACACACACACACACACACACCCACAATCATGTACACACACACACATATACACTACCAACACACACTAGCATACAAAGCAAACACACGAGGACAAAACGAACAATTAAAGGAACACAGTGGGGCACCGCCTTGGAACGGTCAGTGGCAAAAACACCACTGGGGAGCTTAAACCGGTTTATGGTGCGCACCCAACCTCACTCTTACCCCCACCATGTTCCAAAGTCACAGGACAGTGTAAATAAAAGTAATCCCTGCTAGGTGAATCTCTAACACACGCAATGGAAACAAACCATGACCTAATGGTTTCAGCTATGCATTTCAAATGCATTATTCTAATGATCTTGCGACAGCTCAGTTATTAAAATAAAAAGCACTATGAGTTATTCCCGGCAAACGAATAACAAAAAAGGGACATATTATTTACATTGCATAAACTTTGCAGGTTTACAGGGACATACCCTTTAATTGATGTCAAACCAAATGACTTCCAAAAATTAAACAATATATTAAAAATATATGAAGGAATTGAAACCTCATCTTCCACATACCATCATGATTGCCTCCTGGCCAACGATTGACAAAAGTAAGGAACACATTTTTTTTGCATTACATATACTTTGCACATTTAGACATGAAACCCATTTCGTTTGAAATACAAAAAAAACCCAAAAATAATATCAAACAGGGAATGCCACGTACCAAACACGCAGCCTCCCCAAAAGTGTGTATCCTACTATGGTGCCTTGGAATGAAAGTTAAATTCACTGAACCGTTTACGTATGCCATAATAATCTTGCTTGGTTTTTGTCATTATGCCTGGCTATAAATATATAGATAAAGAATTTTTTTTAATATCACAGATGTAAAAAATATGGTTAAAACAAACATGATGATACATAAACAGATAATTAGATGTATACACAAGGTTATAAACCATGCTATACACACCAATACTAAGGATTACACAACAAATGAACTAGAGCTATCACTAAATGTGATTAAAACCCGCGAAAAACTGCTTTATAAACTGAGGAAGTTCGTAGAAACATAATAACTTGCAAAAAAAAACTAAAATAAAGATATTGTCCTTGGCACGTAAATAGTTAAGAGAGAGTTATGGTTCTTGTGCACTGCACTTCCTTCCAGTGTGCTTGACCATCGTAGGAAGTTGTATTGAATTCCAAAAGTAGTTTTCAAGTTACGCTCCGGAAATGGAATGCAACGGACCGACCGCCCGAGCGACCGGCAGACAGATTTTTTTTATATCACAGATGTAAAAACATGTTTAAAAACCATGCTATGCACACCAATACTAATGATTACACAAAAAAATGAACCATAGTTATCACTAAATGTAATTAATCCCCCTCGAAAGACTGCTTAATAAAATGAGGAAGTTCGTAGTAACATAATACAATGCAGAAAAAACTAAAATAGAGATATTGTCCTTGGCAGTATTATTTAAATTAGTTAAGATACAGTTAAGGTTCTTATGCACTGCACGTCCTTCCAGTGTGCTTGACCATTGTAGGAAGTTGTATTGAATTCCAACCAGTAGTTTTCAAGTTATGCTCCGGACAAGGAAAAGTAACAAAGGGCAATAACTTTGTAATGAGTCAAGGAAGAGTTATGGTTCCTGTGCACTGCACTTCCACTCACTCAATGAACTTGCCCATTGTATGAAGTTGTATTATATTCTAACCAGTAGTTTTCAAGTTATGCTCTGTACAAGGAAAAGTAACAAAGGGCAATAACTCTGTAATAAGTCAATATGATTTTATGGTTCTAGTGCACTGCACTTTCTCTTATTGTGCTTGACCATTGTATGAAGTTGTATTGAATTCAAACTAGTAGTTTTCAAGTTTTTCTCCGGACAAGGAAAAGTAACAAAGGGCAAAAACTCTGTAATAAGTCAAGGTAGAGTTATGGTTCTTATGCATTGCACTTTCTCTCAATGTACTTGATCATTGCATGAAGTTGTATTGAATTCCAAGTAAAAGTTTGCAAATTATGCTCCGGACAAGGAAAAGTAACAAAGGGCAATAACTCTGTAATAAGTCAAGGTAGAGTTATGGTTCTTGTGCACTGCAATTTCTCTTATTGTGCTTGACCATTGTATGAAGTTGTTTTGAATTGAAACTAATAGTTTTCTAGTTACGCTCCGGACAAGGAAAAGTAACAAAGGGCAATAATAATAATAATAATAATAATAATAATAATAATAACTTTAATTTACGAAGGTTACATAAAAGGTACATTATGAATCATAATCATTCAAAACATAACTTATTTTCATATGGCCTTCAGAACAAAACATAACATACATACATTTAAAGCGCACATACACCACAAATCAAACACACTGATTTAATTATACTAATATTAATAACATATTAGATACGTTTACATAATAAACATCATTCTCTCTACAACAGACACCCGATTGCAAATAATATTATGAATTATATAATTAATCTAATGTCATTACTTAGATACTAAAATAACCAGTGTAAAGTTTTATATGTAAGTAATTTCTACATTTTGTTATAAAGATAATTTTTGTAATTTCGTTTAAAGGACGAATCTGTCATCTGTCCAAAAACGACAACCAATGTAATTCCTTAAGTAAATCTGAAGAACTGGATTGAACAGGTCGATTTAAAATAAGTTTTGCTATGCATTTTTGCAATTTATTTATTTATTGTTCATATTTTGTATTTCCTTTTCCCCAAATGGTACAGCAATAGTCGAATATTGGAAGAATGTAACCGTTATATAACATTAACCTCATATATATGTTTTTTAATAATGCGATTTGGAGTTATTTTTTTGCAAACATAATATGTTTATGCCAATTCAGAACATTGTCTACATACACACCTAATATTTTTTGAGTTGTAACTTTTCTAATATGCAATCATTGATTGTTAAATGAAGGTTATCTGCCTGTTTTAGTTTATAATTGAGCCAATGACTATGCATTTTGTTTTAAGGGATGTAAAGACATGCTGTTTATTATGCACCATCTATTGATTAAAGCAAGACTCATTTGCAGTTTGGAAGTGCAGTGCACAACAACCATAAATGTTCCTTGACTCATTACAGAGTTATTGCCCTTTTCCATGTCCGGAGCGTAACTTGAAAACTACTGGTTGGAATTCAATACAACTTCCTACAATGGTCAAGAACAATGGAAGGAAGTGCAGTGCACAAGAACCATAACTCTATTTTAACTAATTTAAGTGTTATTGCCAAGGACAATTTCTCTAATTTAGTTTTTTCTGCAAGGTGTTATGTTACTATGAACTTCCTCAGTTTATTAAGCAGTCTGTCGGGGGTATTAATCACATTTAGTGATAATTCTAGTTCATTTATTTGTGTAATTCTTGGTGTACATAGCATGGTTTATAAACTTGTGAATACATCTAATTATCTGTATATGCATCATCATGTTTGTTTTAACCATGTTTTTACATCTGTGATATAAAAAAAAATCTGTCTGTCGGTCGGTCGGTCGCTCGGTCCGTTGCATTTTCCATTTCCGGAGCATAACTTGAAAACTACTAGTTGGAATTCAATACAACTTCATACAGTGGTCAAGCACATGGAGAGGAAGTGCAGTGCACAAGAATCATAACTCTATCCTAATTAATTTAAGTGTTATTGCCAAGGACAATAACTCTATTTTAGTTTTTTTCCGTAAGGTATTATGTTACTACGAACTTCCTCAGTTTATAAAGGAGTCTTTCTGGGGTATTCATCACATTTAGTGACAGCTCTAGTTCATTTTTTGTGTAATCCTTAGTATTGGTGTGTATAGCATGGTTTATAACCTTGTGTATACATCTAATTATCTGTTTATGTATCATCATGTTTGGTTTAACCATGTTTTTACATCTGTGACATTAAAAAAGTCTCTTTATCTGTATATTTATAGCCAGGCATTATGACAAAAACCAAGCAAGATTGCTATGGCATATGCGCTTTTCCAAACGTAAACGGTTCAGTGAATTTAACTTTCATTCCAAGCCACCATAGTAGAATACACACTTGACTTGTATTTCTAACGAAATGGGTTTCATGTCTAAATGTGCAAAGCATATGTAACGCAAACAAATGTGTTCCTTAATTTTGTCAATCGTTGGCCAGGAAGCAATCATGATGCTTTTTTTTTGGTATAACTGTGCTTTCGCAAGATCATTAGAAGGAGAAAACCCAACAAGCACTTGGCTACTGGGAGACAGCGCCTACCCACTGAAAAGGTATTTATTAACACCAATTTTCATACTATCTACACATGCTAAAAGATGATACAATACTAGTCACAGAAGAACTCCTTGCCTAGTTAAAAAAATCTATGGCATGTGGAAGATGAGTTTTCAATTCCTTCATAAATCAGGTCAGGGGAACTCCTTACATCTAGCGGATTATATTCTTGAAACATATATTATGTATTCAATGAACGTAAAATGATAAATATATACAAATACAAATTCGGCGAAAAACGCCTCATTTTACCACAATTATATTGTTTATTTTTGGAAATCATTTGGTTTGACATCAGTTATACGGTATGTCCCTTTCAACCTGCAAAGTTTATGCAATGTAAATAATATGTCCCTTTATGTTATTCGTTTGCCGGGAATAACTCATAGTGATTTTTATTTTAATAACTGTGCTGTCGCAAGATCATTAGAATAATGCATTTAAAATGCATAGCTGAAACGATTAGGTCATGGTTTAATACTTTAAAAGATTCCAATATTTATGTCTTGGGGGTAATTTTGTTTGACATAAGTTATAGGGTATGTTCTCTTAAAAGAAATGATTCTTTGAATTGTTGACGACAGACGATCACGGACGACAAATGATAACGACAGATGCTGAATTATTACTTTTATTCAAACTGAGCTGTGCTTAAATCAGAACGAGTGTTTGGCAGCAATAATTTCAGTTACTTATCAACATTTATTGAAAAAACAAAAAGGAAATGTTTCGTGTACGTTACACACTTAAATATGTTTAAACGATGAAACTCTACTGCATATTCAAAAAGTTGGTGTTGTATGCAGTAGAACTGGATTGTGGTGTGTATATTTGTATTTTCACTGATGCTAAACAGTATTTTATTGTTAGTCATTACTTTTCAATATAATAAACAATTCGCCTGTGGGAAATGTTTTTTTTTAAATTGTCCATGTAACAACATCACAGATCGTCAGTTTAATTGGTTGTTAATATGTATTCCCGTATATCATGCATCAAACAATCGATTTATAGGAAACTTGAGATACTCTGAGAATTCATCAATCCACTTTGGTGCATCCATTTTGTAGCTCTCTGATAAACAATTTCATCCAATCCTTGACTATTAGTGATCTCTCCCCCTTTTAAGCCCTGGTTACGGGCAATATCTATTAGAAAAGGCATATATCCCATCATCTGATAAAAGGTTCGTGGGTTTCCTTGTTGTCGTCTTGAATAGTTTATAATAGCCGTGTCAGGCTTTGCGTGAGGACCTACAATTGTTGTCACAGCATCATTCAACACAGCGTATTGCTCGGCAGACAGTTCTTTCATCCCGGGTCCTAGGCCCTTACCTTGTCCGTCATTTCCCTTTCCACTACAAGCTAATGGTACCTCGCTGTCTTCTACAATCTGTCCACGACCTGGATTATAAGAATGATCAAATCATGAGCAAGAT